>NDGM011044280.1:0-24685 GCA_002564305.1 Octomys mimax | reverse complement strand
TGTACTAGGAATAACTACTACAAAGACAACAATATGCAATGTATTAATTATTGTAACTGTACTGCTAACCTGTTTTGAAACTATCTCATTGCTACTTCTGTCTCTATAAAATTATTAAAATATATTTAAATAATGGACTGGGGATATGGGTCAGTGTGAAAATTCTGAGTTCAACTTCAAGTATTGTGAAATCAATTAATATCAATCAATCAAGCCACACCCAATGACCTGTGTTTACATCTTTTTTATTTTTATAGTGTTGCCATTTCAAGAATATTATATAAAGAAAATCACACAATATGTAATCTTTCTGCTTATTATTTCACAGAGTTTAAGTTCATGCAGTGTGTTGAGTATATCAATAGCTTTCTGGTTTTCACTCACATTTATAAAGTAGAATATAAAAACACACAAAAAAATATATATTACAATGTGGTAGCATATCATGTTTCTAAGTATGTAAATATCACTTAATTTTATTGACTATTATTCCATGTTATGGGGTGCCACAGTTTGTTTAATCAATCTGTCATCAAAGGACTACACAAGAGGTGTAGAGTCACTGGCTGTTCAGTGTGATGAATCCTGCTGTGCACATTCCTCCACAGCATTTTGTGTGAAGATGAGCATTTTTTCCTCCGGGGAAAATGCCCAGCAACAAGTTTGCTGACTCATGTGGTAGTAATTTAGAAGAAAGTCCAATTGTTTGCTTAGAGTTACTCTTTAATTTCACATTGGAATCAAGAGTGAATACATAATTTAGTTTTTCTACATCCTTTTTAATGCATAGTGTTCTCTTTATTTTTTTTTAATTTTAGCCCCTTTAGTAGTTGCTTAATAACATCTTATTGAAGCTTGTAGTTTTAGTTCTCTAATGACTCATTATATAATTATTTTGAATATTCCTCATTTGCATACTTCTATGCCTTCATTAAATTGTCTTCATGATAATTAACTATTTGAATATTTTCTTATTGTGAGTTTTCTTTCCTCATCCTACAAAAATGCATTTTGTTAGATATGGTACTTGAATTTATTTTCTCCCAATTTGTAGCATTTATTAAAAAACATCCTCATAAACATCCAGAACTGCTCGAGAAAGTGCTAAGAATAATGGGATAGTGTATTGCAAACAAGAAGGAGTATTTTAAGCAGAATTAGAGCAAATGTGGTTTTGTCTAATAAATCTCAATAGCTTCAATCAATTAACAACAGAATCAATAAATAATAACATTACAAAACTGAAAGCAATAAGCCAACATATTCACTGATGAATTTTCCCAAACATTTATGAACAATTATTATAGTATCTACAATCCTCTTCCAATCATAGAACCACAAAGAATGCTTCCTAATTATATGAGGCTGGGTAATAGACAGAATCAATTTACTACCCAAACTAAAGAAAGACATTAAAAAAGATATGTATCCACATGTAGTTTGTACATGTAGTTTTCATGTACAAATTGATTAGACACAAGATACAGATGTGATGGAATATAAACATTATATTTTATAATTATAAATACAATGTTCCATATAATATTAGTGCATTGAATACAGTAGTATTTATGTTATACACTGCACCCAAGTTGGATTTATTCCAAACATAAAGGATCATTCAACATTGAACAATTAACTACTGCAATCCATTGCATTCACAGGATACAAATGATAAATCACTTGAGTACATACATCACTAGAGGTGACAATCATTCATGACAAAAATTTCTCATAAAGTAAGACTAGATTGGAACCTCCCTGAGTCTGATAAAGAATATCTACAAAAAATATACGGCTAACATCATATTTATTAGGGATAAACCCAAAATTTGTCCATGAAGGGCTCATCTTTTCATGTCTTTGCAAAGGTCAATCTATTCTTAGTAGTCTTTCAAATTTTAGTCCCCATAGGACATGGCCTTGCTTTACCTAGGTAGCCAGCGATTCCTCCCTCTTTCATGCTTTTATAGAACTTTGTTGGCCCTTCACCTGGTTATTTAATTAAATCCTAGAGATGAGTTACACCTAGTTTGCTTTTGGTTTTACTTAATATTTCTTTCATTTTCCTTGACTCCAAGAATCCTTAACATTTGAAAGTCAGAAACCTCAAATGTGATGTATGTACTCATGTGATTTATCATTTGTATCCTGTGGATACAATGGATTGCAGTAGTTGATTGTTCAGTGTTGAATGATTGTTTATAATTGGAAGAAATCCAACTTGGGTGCGGTGTATAATATAAACACTACTGTATTCAATGCACTAATATTATATGGAGGATTGTTGTATTTATATTTATAAAATATATTGACCAGTTGTTTGTGTCTGCTTAGTAATATGATGGTTTTAGTACTCAAATTTGGCAATCCTGGTTAAGTCCCTAGCACTGAACATGCCATGGTGGTTGATCCATCACTTCATTACATCAGAGGATTACAAACCGTTGAGCAAATGTGTATTAAATATATAGCTTCTAATCTAGTTGATTTAAAAGCATTTATGTAGCAGAAGCTTTGAAATATATAGGTTAATACATCCTTTTCTCTTTCTTAATCTAGCATAATGATCTATTACCAAACATGCTGGTAAAAGTTACTCATATAGTTTTCCCTAATAGAAAAGAAGATTGTCTAATCTTATGTCACAAATAGCACACCTTAGCAATTCATTTTAGAGTCTAAATTCATTACTTATGTCCTTTAATTAATACTAACCTTGCTATATTCTTATATAGATGTAGGAACTCAAATTGGACAAAAAGCACAAATGTCAGAAATTTATTATTTTAATGTAGAAAATTGAATTAGTTCACATAATACTTTTTTCAATTAGTTTTAAAACTAAAACTATAAAGTCTGAGTATTTTTGAATTTTTGTATCAAAGTTTTTCTACTCACAAGGATAAACTCATTACTCTGTTCTGGTATATCTAATTATTTAGTTATCTCACTTTCAAATATTTTATAATTCAATGTTTAATTTTAGTTACTATTGCTCTACAACACATGACAAATCTCACCAAAATGTACATTAATAAATGGTACTAGAAATTTCATTCATGTTAAAAGTCATTTATTTTTCAGTTGCCTGGTTTTATCACTTTTTAATGATTTGTCATGTGTCCTAAAAGAGCATGCAATTAATCTTATGTAGGCTCACCAAATTAGCCTGTAAATAATGTAACAAATCATTAAATTGAAAAGCAAACTCAGAGCATTTAAAAATAAATCTATCATATTGCATTTTAAAGTGTGAATGACTGTAAACTAAGTATAGCAAGAACAGAGGACATTTCCCCATTTAGATGGGGAAACATTAAAATGCAATGCATGGAGTCGCAAAGGTTAAGCAGGGACAATTTGTTATTTAACAAGGGAGGGCTTGCTGCTCACTGAACTACATCCTCACCCTCTCAATGTTTTGATATATAATTGAGCTTGATATTTTTTCTTATATGATACATATATTACATTCTACTTCATCTGTTTTCTCAAGGCACTTTAATCTCTTTGGAGGAAAGGTTGTCTAAAAGTAAATATTCAGGGGCCCGCAAGATAGCTCAGTGGTCTAAAGAGTCTGCTTGGGCAAGCTTAGGCAAAGTGCAGGGACCAAGGTTGGATCCCTGGCACCACATGCTGTGCCAGCTGCATCTCCAAGGCAGGCTGAGCTGAGGACACACACACACACACACACACACACACACACACTCAAATTAAATTAAATTTTTTTAAAGTAAATATTTAAATTCACAATGGTTTTATGGCAAACAGTTTCTATCTTTCAGCCCATTTTTGAGCAGATACTTTTTTGTAAAGAAAGTAGTCCCCTATAGGGTCAATATTTGTCATTTCTACATTTTATCTCTGTATCTGAATAGCACTATCCAGCCAACTCCTTCCAGAAAATGCCATGACATTAGGTGGAGAAGAAGAGACAGTACTATTCCCAGTTGAGAACCACTTGGTTAACTTATGTTTATTATTAATTTTTATTAGGAATATATATTCAAAATACTTGACTTAGTATACAGACATCCAATTTTCATGTACAATTTGATTAGACATAGGATGCAGATGTGATGGAATGCAAACAAGTGATATTTATTATTGACTGCAATTGAAAAATGTTGCTATCAAGAAAATATAACATCAATTGCAAAATAAAGATCTTCAGATTTCTTTAGAATGTTGAGAGATAATCAATTATTTTTTTCTGAATATTTCCTTCCATAACTAAAGCTATATTCATCTTATATTTTAAACTTTCATATTCATAATATTTTGTAAATTTTTAAGAGAAATTTATTTTGTGGCAAGTTGTTTTTCACAGTCTGTTACAAGGTCAGAATTTTACCACAAAATAGTTTCAGTGTATTAACTTACTCAGTGTTGATCTGACTTTTAAAAATATTATGAGCACTATGTATCTAAAAGAAAGACATCATAGTTTCAAAGATTAAATGTTGCCTTTCTTTTTGCATACAGTGTTTATGAATTGTGAAAACATTAATAGAAATCAAATGTTCATTGCTGAATGTAAAATTTTCCTAATCCTTAAAATCGAAAGATAGCTTTAAAAGAAAAATATGCATTCAGTGACTTTTTTATTTCCAGTGACTCTTTTGCAAGATACAGTTCCCTCCCTACTCTGATTTTTTCTCTATTATATAACTTCTGTGCCATTTATGATTATAAATAGACAGAAAAATAATCTGTATATTAAACAATGACCTACTTAAATGAATAACTTACCCTTCATTTTTAAAAATATAACAAGATTGAATTTGGGCTTTTTTTTTTTCAGAACCAGGGATTGAACTCAGGCCCTTGTGCTTGCCAGAGAAGCACTTATTCCACTGAGCCATCTCCCCAGCCCCAAATTTGGGCTTTTGAAAAGCCCACTAATACATTGTATAATGACACTTAATTCACTTCAATTGTGTTCAGTGTCTTGACTTACATAAGTAAACCAAAAACAAAGCATCCTACAGATATCACCTTGGGTATTTACAATCAAAACATAGTTTTAAGTGTGATTAACATGGCCATGAAAAATATTTGTTGGTCCGTCTATAGGTAGCTAAATAAACAACTAAATCAAACATTTGGCAGTAAGTGTTACAATTTTATTGACTGATGAAACCCTAAAATTTATAATGTTTTGTTGTGTTAATTATCTGTCAAAATGATCAGGAAAATTAATATATTCAAGATTGGTTTCCACAGTCTGACACAATGGTTTATCAATTTTCACAAGGAAAAAGCACATATGCCTACTTAAGTAAATCTATAAGGTATGTGTGCATATGATGTGTGCACATTTGCGTACATGTGCAATGTGTACACACTCATATGTACACCTATATGCTGTATGCATACATAAGAAATCTATGGCGACATTTTTATTCTCCATTTACAATTATATCCCTTACGTTGAGACAGAAAAAAAAATACTGTGGCTATGCATGTTGGACCCTGGTACAGAATTCACAGCTAGTCCTTATCTTTAGAGATCTTCAAAAAGCTATTTTTGATAAAAAATAAACATGTAGGCCAGGAAGATAGTTTAGTAGAATAAGCACTTGCCTGCCAAGCGCAAGGTACTGAGTTCAATTCTTGGTACCAAAAGAAAAAAAGTTATTATTATTAGTTGAAGAAACACTATATGCCAAATTGAAGTATACTGGCATATTCCGAGACTCTGCATGCAAAAGGGAAGTGTTCCAGTTTGTTCAATAGATTATGTAGGGACCTGGCTTGGTGACACACCCTTTATTCCCTACACTCAGGAGGCTGAGCCAGGAGGAATGTTGTAGTTTCAAGGCCAGCCTGGTCTACGTAGTGAGCTCAAGACCAGCCTCAACTACATAGCAGATCCTGTTTCAAAACAACAAAAACCAAGAGTAAACAAAAAATAGATTATGCATTTACAAAACAGGTGACCATATTGTTTGTGTAGCATCGTAGAGGACATTTATTCTGTTGAACAAAGTTGAGAGAAGTATTTTCCCCCATACCTGTTGTTTGTAATGTTTCAATTTTTATTAGTTTGCATAGATTAACATTGTCTTGAATTCATAATCAGAGCATATGTATTTAGTTCTCAGTATTCAAGATGATTGACTTTCCACAACTCAGATTTGTCTTGGTCTTAAAACTGAGACACTTTGTGAAAGCCCTTTATAATATTTAAGGTGCTTTGCTAATGTTACTTCTTATTAACTATTATTATTAAGCTCAACCTACGGTGCTCTAAAACATTACTTATATCATTCAAATTTCTTAAACCATGTAATGACATATTACCTAATTCCCTTCCGTTAATGCTTTGGCCTCCTTCTAGTAAAATAGCAAGAAACAGTTAAGTGTTCTTACTCCTTAGAGATTTAGAGTTCTACAAACAACAGTCAGAGTAGGGAAAAAAGAAAATTAACGGTTTAATGCTAATGACTCATATTAGGCCTCTTTGGTGGTCTAAAGCAATGGATTACATCTTTTTATCATTTCTTCCATCTGCCTGTCACAGGACTAGTCGGGTGATTGCTAGTTTTGTTGTTAAAAATGTCACCCTCTTTTTTTTTTCCAGAATCTTTAAAAGTAAACACAGGAAAAGTGGTGTATACCTGTCATTTAGATCAAATAAAACAAAGGTCGATGGAAATACATTTCTCGTTTGAAGAGGCTCCCCTGCTGATTTTGTTTATCAGAAAATGGCAAGTTTTTGTTCCTAATGGACTGAAATTTAAATAAAATCTGACCCTGGAAATAAAAGCAGCCATTATGACAAAATAAAATTATATACTTTGGAGGAGAAATTGAATTAGAATGCTGCCTTTCTTTGGTTAAATTCTTTTACATAAGGAAATGAACAAGAGAGAGAAAACTGTTGGATATAGTGAGCTTTTTAAAAATCAATAATTGCTTCTAATTTACTTCTGAAAACTTTGTTACAGGGTTCAGTAACATGAATTATACTGAAATTTATGCTTTTCCTTATATAAAACTCTTAACTAAAATGAAAAATGGCAAACTGATTTGCATTTTGTAGTGCTTTTTAGCAAACAATTCTCAAAAGAACCTAGATTATTATATATTAAAATATCTGAAAAATAGAATCACTTAGATATCAGACAGCATTGGCAATAGCATATATGAGAAAGGAAGAAAACATTATATCCTGTATGTGTCGGACTTAAACCAAAATTCATCTGAGAGGAAAAACATAATTCCCGCAAGTGTTCCTTAGAAGTCTGATGGTGAGCTGTTCAAACTTACTACGACCTTTCTTCTTCTGCTTGCTTTCAAGAAATATATTTTTGTTTTAATCATATTCAGGAAAAGAGTCCAAATTGATAAATTTTAATATATTAAGACAAAATTTACATTGAAGCTAGCATTTTAAGTAATGCAATGTGAAAAATTAAATTGTGTATTTGCTTTTTAAATCAGTTTGTCTGCCTCCTAGGAAAATAAAATATTGGTGATAGCTTCATGAAGAAAATAGGAGTAATGAATTTTACAGTTTCACTACTCCAATTAATGGAGACTTTCAAAGCCATTAGTCCAAAGGTTTTCTTTTTGAGTAATTAATATTTGAGCATAATTAGATTATTTACCTGGAGTCAACTTTGAAATCATTATAAGGGTAAAATAAAGATATAAAAATTTTAACTTCTTAGAATGTCACTGTTCTGTTTTAGTATTTTAGAATTCAAATGTCTTCAGGTTTACGTGAGATAATACTTGAGAACTGCCTGGCATAGAATAGATGCTAGATGCAGTGTGCTCTCTGAGCAAGTCATGGGTCAGGTTTTGTTCCAGGTAGTGAGCGTATTAAAGAGACAAAGAAAAATCACTTCATGTCTACCCTCACAGATCTTATTCTCTTATGGTTTGGGTGAGTTAGATACAAAAGTTAAATTACAAATAATTTTCACACCTGAAAAATGCTACTTAGGCCAGGGAGCTAAATGCTGTGATTTTCAGATTACAGACGCAAGGAAGACAGCTTTCAGTATAAATGAAGATCTCTTTCATGAGTAGATGCATAAATAAAACATGAACAAAAAATATTGATCACATTTGGGTTGAGCAAAGATTATAAGACGGAAGCATGATGGCTGTTCATAGGCTGCGCAAATTCCCAGAATATAGATTTATAATATGTTTCTCCAATTATTCCATATGCCTTTATAATAAAGGTAATGTTAATACATTGCATTATAATTTGGGGGATTTTGTTTTCTCCTCCTTTCCACTTTTTCTCCTTCTCATTCTCCTTTTTGGATATAAAGTAGAGAAAACTTGAAATAATATAAATAGTATGTTGATGGGCTAGCAGTTCACATTGTCTGATTTCCATAATAAGGAGAATATGATTGAATTTGTCACTCTATAAAATGCTGCCAAAATCTTATCTTACATGATGCACCCTTACCCTCTGAGAGTATAGAACAAATGCAGACATTCATATAAAGTCACTCAACAAAGGCCTAAGTTTAGGACACAGGAACTTTTCAAAGCGATTTACCTTTCTATGTTCACTGATTTAACTTGCTATAATGTATTTGTAATTTTCTGAAATACCTAAGTAGACTTTCAAATGACAACAGATGTGCAAAAGGAGAATCTCCACAGTGGAATTTGAAGACATTTTTTCGTGACCTGCTCAAACAACTTTTGAAATTTGTATACACAGTCTGTGCTTTGATCTTGTAACATAAATGAGCTATTTATTCACAAACATGTATATTTTCAAGGGTTGTACCTGTGTAAATATCTAAATTATTATATTTGTATAGCAGAAAAAATTGACTTTAACAGGGCTATCTGGGCCCAGAAAATTCAGAATGTTTTCTGCTGAGAAAAAAGTATACAGTTGTAGAAAAACTCAATCATTGTTTTGCCATGATCAAGGATTCCGAGTTATGATTTCTTTACTTTACTCTAGTTTTTGTTTACATATTGCAGAAGAGAAAAGTATACACTTCAAATGCCCTGGAATACAATCTACTTTGATGAAGGGAAAGAAAATGTAAGTGTACTTATAGTCCTCAGGACTAAATGTTTACAAGCTCAAAAAAAGAGCCTTCTCACCTCTGTGATGAGTCCTTTGATGATTTTAATATATAGCTTATGAATTCTGTAGGATGCACTACAGAAAAACTACAACTACGAAAACACTACAACTAATCCAATTAGCTAATGCTTGAAATATTTTCCCTGAAGATTCTGCCAGCTTCCAGAGTGCTTACTCAAAATCCAGTATTTCATCTACTAGTACATCAGTCAGTTCTCCTTGTGTGCATCCCAACTAGATATGTTCAGATTGCTTGAAAATGTACCATCTTTCTCTCCTCCCTCTGAAGAACATGACCCATTTTTAATGATTAGACTCTGACAGTCAACACATTGAAGGGCCATCCCTCTGTGCATGCAGGTAACAGTTTTTTAAACACCACTCGGCATATGTGTCTTTCTATGACATATTTATGCAAAAAATAGTAAGGCTACATGCAAATTTCTCAGGGTAAAAAGATGGCAGTTTCAAAACTTGGTCCCACTGTGATCTCTAAATTTCTCATAAAACTCCCTTTCTTTCAAGTCACTAAAGATGAAATTTCAGCTAATGTTTATCTTTGGCTACTTCAGCAACATTATTATTTATTATGTTTCAGAATTACACTCCTTTTTGCCAAAGTAGACATATACTTCTTCTTGTGTATGTTGAAAGTCCTGCAGTAGAAACCATATGGAAAAGGAATATTGCTGAAGGGGAACTGTATTTGGTGATGAGGATTTGGGTAAAGTCTGTGCTATGAAGCTGGCCTGGAATTTATGTGTGATATTAAGGAAACTGGCTGCAGTGTGTGTCGGGAGACCAGCATTTGTATTCCAACTCTGTCACTAGCTCTTTCACTTAACCAGTGTTTCCTAATCTCTCTGGGTTTCAGTTTTCTTTTCATTGGATAGTTTTATCATTTGGCTTCTTTTGTTTCCTGTTATGATATAGTTTTCCCATAATTAAAAAATGCCTGAGATGTATAAGAATAAACATCATATTTTCCAATTATCTTTGGACATAGAGGAGTGAGATTCTTTAGCAGTACATTAAGATATCCTCTAAGGATGAAAGTCCTGACCTACCCAGGTACTTAGACCTTTGTACTCATTTCAGATGTACTTTAATGTAAGTGTCACTTCTTGACTCCAAGTTTGACCAATAGTCTGTCCAGTGGAGCTTGATCTGGTTTTCCAGAATGGTTGCCCTACAGAATGAACCAGTGCATATAAGGTTTCTACAAATTAGTTGGTGACATAGATGTTTGGTTACATGGATGACATAGGTGACATAGATGTTTGCTTGTTAGGCCTTTTGGGAATCACTGAGTATAATGTACTTTCCCAAAAAATTAACAAGTGCCCTGTTAGCCCATTAATTTCATTTTTTCTGCCACTGTGTTTTAATTTTTTCTTATTTAATATGTAGCTGCCTGTAGGGATCATATCTCTTTTGCAGGATTTTGAGTCTTTCTACGGTTAGTATCTATTTTTTCAGTTGACCTTTAGTGCATTTATCACATAGTTCTACTCTGCCACTTTCACCATCATTAGCATCAGAGATCCAAAATTCTCCAAATTGTCATCTTAGTCTAAAACATTAACTGAATTCTAGGAGCCTGAGTCAAGAACATTGCAAGTTTAAGCCTAGCCTGCATAACTTAGCCACTTAGTGAGAACTTACTTCAAAACTGGGAGAGGGGAGGGAAGAGAGTTGAGCTTGAGGATGTACTTCAATGCAAAGCCATGGCTTCAATAGCCAGCACCGCTCCCCTTTCCCTCCAAAAATCCTGAAATGATATAGTTTACTCTGCTTGGTAATATAATTTTCTTGTTTTTTTAATGTGTTCTCTTGTGATCAAACTGTTGATATCAAAATAACTAGATTTTTGGACAATTTGGCCAGCTTTAAATTACCCATTCACAAAGCTAAGTGGGCAGGAAAACTTTTCCTGAGAAGCAAGTCATAAGGAATAAAGAATTTTACTCTAGCCACCTCTTTTTTGATCAAGTCTCTCGTGTGAACCAGGCTTATTGAAAGATGGATAAGAAATACTAAAATTAATATATTGTTTTAATGGTAGAATCAAGATGTTACATGCAAAATAATTGAGTGATTTCACTTATTTTCAGAAATATTCAAAAATTGATAAATGAATATTCACTTGGTAATGGAGAGCTCTAGGTTCTCGTCTTTTTTTTTTGTTTGTTTGTTTTTTTGGGTTTTTTTTTTTTTTTTTGCAGAACCAGGGATTGAACTCAGGTCCTTGTGCTTACCAGAGGGTTCTCGTCTTTGCCCATCCTGATATCTGACCTTGGATAAGTCCTAGTACTTTCCTGGACCTCACTTTCTGCAAATGTAACACAGGAAGGATACATAGCTTACCTTACCGATTCATATATGTTTCTATGATTTATATCACTCCTGCAATAGGGAAAATAATTAGTTCAAGTAATTTTATGAGAAAAACAAGTGAACCAAATAATTTGTTTGTTGACCTATGGGTTGCTAGATATTTATTTCCTAAGTGAAAGCTGCCATTCGTCATCATTTTGTAGTATGCTAAAATAAATTGGAGTAATGATCCTCTTTCATGTTTCGGTCAGACACTAATGTTGTCCGTGGTATTTTGTGTATGCTGATACTTATGAAGTTCTCATTGATTCAGATGACAGTAGACAATTAACTGAAAAATACACATACAGCAAGATAGAAGAGGAAATAAACATTAAAAACATTACATATTCTTAATTTTGTTATAAATTTCACATTTCCAACATAGCTTCTTAACGCAAATAACATATTAATGTGTCCTCATAGACATTTTAAGATGTCTTAGACTTCTTTGGGGTAACTGCCACAAATATGTCCTTCAGAGATGCTAATAAGAATTTTATAAATTAAAAGCAATAGAATAATATTCTATGTGTGATAAACTTAATTTGTACAGTGGGTATACAATGTGCTTTTTATCACTGGATACTTGGTTATTATCAAATAAATGATAATTATGTTTTCTTTTTAAAATTTTTCAATCAGTGTTCCACTAGACATTAAAGCCTGACTACATGGTAAATAGTAAACTGCATGAATTAGATACGTTCTTACAACCAGGGAATTTTCTTTGTGTAGTACTTGGGATTGAATCCAGAGATGTTCTATTGATTAGCTATAGCCCTTCCCTTTTTAATTTTATTCTGAGACAGGGTCTAGATAATTTTCTAGGTCTACATAAAACTTGCAACTCTATGGCTCCAACTTATCATGTAGCTGAGATTAGGAGCCTATAGCACTGCACCCAGAGAGCAACTGGAATCCTTGTATAAACTCTAATCAACTATTATTACAAAACATACATTAAAACTTTTGGATATGACCATGAGTGAATGGATGATTAAAATTGTTCTTAACCATGTCCCAGGTAGAGGAACTTAGGCTCTCTGAGAGTTAACTCAACTGACAAAGATGAGATTGGCTTTCTGAGGTAGTACAGAACTGCTAATAGGAGCTCTGAGGGTCAGCAGGTTAGGAGGAATCTTGGGTGTGCATTGCAGCACCTGGCACTTACTACTGGGCATGCGTAATGAGGAGGAGGATTAGTAGATACCCATGGATGTGAGAGGGGTGTACAGAGAGTTTATAATGATCTTATCAAAGATAAGAAACTAATGAATCTGATGCTGGAGAAACAAGAAGGGAGTAGAGAGATGAGGAAAATAAGATTGGAATGTGTTGTGTCGTGTGAATTCCCTGCAGTGAATGCAAATAGGTACTGCAAGCATATGCTAATACATGTGAAAATAAATAAATTTTGATCAGTGCACCAGCTTCTTCACCCTACATCTCCAACACACCGCTTTACCAGTGTCAAGAATACTATAGCAGTCAAACACCAGGTGAGCCCACTGCTGAGTATAATCTCCATTCATTGCAAAACCAGCTGAAATCAGTGTACTGTTTTTTTTAAAAAGAAAATCTTGTTTTTCAGTTATACTAGCAAGTTCTGAACAATTTAACTATATCCAGCTGCAATTTCTATATATCCATAACTTATACGTATTTATTTCAATTATTCTTATTAATAATCTCTAATAATACTAATAATTATCATTGTTACTAATAATAGAATTTAAGAACTACTGCTGTCATATCAATGTTATATAAACTATACCATTTTAACTATAATATGCATTTTGTGTCATAAAATCATGCAAGTATTACTTTGAAAATGATCATCTGATTTTAGAGCATTTACTTACTGCTCTCTTGCCTGCGGATGTCTGTGACAGAGCTATGACTTCCTACTTTGGTTTGTGTAGCAGGGTAGAAAGTTTAAAGAGACGGTCTTGTCACCAACTCAAAGCTAAGGAAAACAGCTCAGTAGGTTATAGGTATAGTACCACAGTATAATAAATCAAAAATTCCACTTGCTTCTTTCCTTCCTTTCTTCTCTCCTTCCTTCTTTCCTTTCTGTCACATTTCTAGTTATTTCAGCAGTGCGGTAGCTACCTGATACAGATGGCTAGACTTGTACTTTAAGAGATTTCGATTTACATTTTCTAGTTGTTTGCAATGTAAAGAGAGAGACTGAGAACTCCTGTGCAGTTCAGTGCAAGCCATTTCTCAACTGCAGTAAAACTTACAATTTCCCTGAAGCCTCAGAATATAAATGAAAATCAACACGTTTCAAAATATTTATTACTGTAAGACCAGGACTAATGGTATTCGATGGTTTCTAGAGATGATGGTGATGGTCATATTCATGTTGATCGTGGCAATTATTATAAACAGGATATTTCCATGCCAGTAGAAAAAAGTGACTATTTCAGGCTAGCATGCCTTCTTCAAAACCAATTTGGTGGTTTTTAAAAATCATTTATTTATTTATTTACTTGGTACAGAGCCCGCACGGCATGCGGTACCAGGATAGAACCCAGGTCTTGAGCTTGCCAGGCAGGCGTTGAGACCACTGAGCTATCTCCCCAGCCAACTTGATGAATTTTGCCAAAAATGCTAGAAGCCTATTATGAAAGCCTATTATAGAAACCATTCTCTTACCCAACTGTGTCCCAAAACTGAATAAATAGAACTAAAACCAATAGTATAAAAATGACATTTCTCCTTGAACCATAATGCTACAGGGAACAATAAAATGTTAAAATGTCAGTTTAGAGATTGTAGTTTTAGAGCCACTGCATACGATCTGCCAAGACATTACTTTCTGGTGATTTCCACCTACCATAAAGAGGATACCCCCCCCCATCAAGTTGATATTATCTCCTGCAAGAACACATAATTTCTACCAAGTGTGTTTTCCACTGAGTCTGTGTTTGTATGTCTGTTAGTGAATTGCATGTGGATTTTACTTTGATAATTCTTTTTACATCCTTGACTCCCTCTTCCTACAGAAGATACTTATTGGAATGAAGCCCTCCTAACAGACATGAGACTCCCAAGGAGCCTGGAGTGGTTTGGCAAACAAGAAACCCCATGCTTGGTGTTCAGTGGGGCCTTGCCAAGCCAGCATAGCTCTAATTGCGTCCTTCCCCCAGCTTGCCCTAACCACCCCCTCATCAACCCTCCTTTCCCTTCTTCCCAATAGTCTTTTGTGTGTGCTGAAAAAGATGTTATTATAATGAATACTGTATGTTTACACTGAGTTTCAGAGGATTTGATAGAACAAAAAATGTAGATTTTTTTTATTAGCAGTAGCTTTCCAATGGAGATAATATTTATAGAATGGGCTTGTGTGTTTGTATTTTCACAGATAAATAAACTGAATAATATCCAAACATGATAATCAATGTGTCAGCTTCCAAGAACATTGGCATTTAGCATGAATGCTTTCTAAGTACTTATTCTGTAAAGAGTAAAGGATAGGTATTAGAACCAATTCCCTGGGGAACTGTATCTTCAGCATTATTTCAGTAAGAACCATCTTCTCTTGTTTATGGCAAGTGTAATATAACCCTAGGCTGAAAATTAAAAATTATAAATATATACAAATTTTTCATCAAACCTTTTTTGTATGAAAATAATGTTATATACTTATCTGCTGCTACTTGGTTTTTGATTAGTGGCACATATATTATCATGAGTTTTTCAGTTTTGACCTTACCATCTGCTTTCTCCAGAAGCATTCACTGTTGTTCATTGCTTCATTTGTTTTCTTTCTGCAAAGCCACATGATGCCCACTTTCTCTCAAGTTTTCACATCTGCCTTTCGATTGTATTCACATTCTCTGAGACAGAGTGGCAATCTTAGGTTGTTGACTTCCTAGGTTTTGAACTTGGGTTGCAATCAGAAACCATGAGCTTGTTTGCGATGTGACAGAAGAGTTCCTGGTAAAGATTCAACCAGGATCCTTGTTTTTACCCAGATGACCATTAGTATATCAGTATTCTATGAACCCTTGTATACCTTCAGTTTATTCTATTTATACAAGATAATATTGTTCCCTGACTGTTGTAAGGCCTTATGAAGATAATGCGAGCTGATCCCCCTTCAGATACATGCACACATTTGCTAACTACATTCATCAATGTGTCCTCCAAGTCTGTGGACTTACTGGTGATACTGAATGCAGGGCTCAATTTCCTTCGTGTTCTGCCCCAAATAAACTACCATGCAAAGTATATATTCCATGCTATGTTTGTGAATCTTATCAACTTATTGCCCACAGTAGTCCAAGATCTCTAAGCTGTAGTGTCTACTATTTTTTGTGCTATAAATATACTTATCTTAATCAACCTCAGGTTATTAATCTGACATCACTGGGAGTACAACCTTAAGAGATTCACAGTGGCACATCATTATGCAGTATTTCCCCTGTTCAAATAAAATAGATGTGAATGTGTTCAAGTGCATAGGTAACAGTGAAGGATAGCAAAATATAAAGCAATGATTTACATTCATTACTTTTATTTTGAGTATATTTTGTTTAACTGAACTAGTAGGCAATTTATTTGTCTGTAATGGTATAGTCGAGTAACATGCTTTCAAAAGTCCTAAAATTTAACTTTTTTCCTCACAAGCCTTCACCAGCAGGCTCCTTCGGACCCATGTATATTCGCAGGGATCCTTTGAAGTTAGCAATGTGAAATAGAATTAAAGCCAACGGGCCCTCCAAGGACAAAGTGCACTGACACGAAGGATAAGTAAATCATTTACAACATGTGTAAGCAGTCAAGTAAATGTAAGTGGCATGGTGCTAAGTAGTGAAAGCCTGTTGTAAATACAATGAGGCCCTAGGGAAATCACTTCTCAACTAATTAGTTAAGGACAGATCCCACTGGCTCGAGCTTACCACCGGGGAGCTGGAAACCAGTCTCTGCACCAAGGCCACCCTGCCTTAGAAGGCATGAAAGCAGTGTGAAGTCCGTTTATTAAAAACTGCTTTCACTGTAAGGGGATACCTCACAGCACAGTGACTCTTTAGGTTCATATGTTCACTTGTTATTTTAATCAATTTAATATTATTTGTTATAACCCAAAGTGGTTTTGTTTATTAATTTGTTTTACTGTATACTTCCGTGCTTTTATACGTATTTATCATGAAGAATGGAATGTTTATGTACAATAAATTCAACAAATAAACTTCTTTTTTGGGGGGGAGAAGAACAAGAAGAAAAAATAAGGCCTGTTTGCATAACCAGGAAAAATATCCATACTAAGGCCATCTAAGGAATCCCATTTCTCAGAGAATAGAGTGTTGGTTAGCATGGATTCCTCTAAAGCATTTTCCTAGGCCATGCTGGACAGACTCTCAAACCACCTGTCTTCCACAAAGACACTGCTTAATCCCAGAGAAGGTAATTTATCTCTTTCAAAGTGTAAGTTTCACCTCCCAGGGTTTCACACTACATCCAGGCCAACATAATTGATGACCTTATTACTACTCTTTGAGCTCTGCTGCTGGCATGCTGAGTCTTATTTCCTTGAGGCAGAAACCTAATGACCCACCCCTTCCATCCGCAACTCCAGTGGAGATTGCAATTTCTTTGTAAATCATGATAAAAAAAAGTCACAAAATGATTTTGCAGAAATGAAATATGCATTTTCATATACCCATTTGCTTGACAGGTACACTGTGTCATAGAATATCACTTGAGTAGGATTCTGAAGTTATCTCTTCATATTCACCTATAAATATTTATGAAGTATTAATTTTTACTCAAAGGAGAAATGTATTCCTGAACTCTCTTACGTTTTAAATGCTTCTATTATTTCTCACACTTTTAAAATTAATTTGATTCAATATCAATTAAAATGTTTTTTCACTTGCATTGTTCATCTCACTGTAAGATAAAATCTAACTGTATTCCCTTTCTGTATATACCATGCTTTCTCCAAATACAGAGTTTCACTCAATCAATCATTTACAGGGTTTTTTTTTTCTATTCTAAAAATCCCAATTATTGTATAGATGCCAAGTCTGAAGAACGTGATTTAGGTGACGTCTTTCACCATTATCCCTAATTCACACCCCGGGTCATGCTTCTCACACCAAGTCCCTTTCTGAAGTTCCCTCCTCCATTACTCTGTAGCCCTGCCCGGATGCTTTCCTTTGCAGCATTCATTCTGACTTGCATTTAGTTCTTTCCCATTTGCTTACTTAGTTGCTTATGTCTTTACTGTACCCACTTTTAAATTTCGTGTCAGGTGGTCAGTTTAGATTTTCATACCCATAATCATACGTAGATCAATAAATAGCTGCTTCAGCACAACGTTGTGACTATGGTTACTAATAGGAGCTAAAATTCGTGAATGTTACTAAGAGAACACATATTAAATGTCCTCTCTAAATAATAAAGTGAGACAAAGCGTATGATAACTGGCTCAATCTAGGCATTTCATAGCATAAACGTACATATATATATTTCAATAAAACAAATATATTTTAAAGTAATTGGGAATGAACAGGTTGTAGAAATTTTATTCCTTTTTAGTTTTAGGTTTTTTTTCTAATTTATGCATTTGGTACAGGGTCTCACTACTTAGCTCACACTCGCAGTGATCCTCCTGTTTTCAACCTCCCCAGCTCTGGGATTACAGCGTGCACCACCACGCACGCCTTCACTCCAGCAGGGGCTCACTGTGTGCCAGGGGCAGGCCCGGTGTGGAGCGCAGGACCAGGGATCAAACCTGGGTCCCTGTGCTTGCCAAAGCTGGTGAGCTATATCGCCAGACCAAAATTTTAAATAAACAAATAAATATAATTTTTCTTTAAATGAATGAATTGAATATAATCTTTTGCCACTGTATGAGAACATTAAGTTTGTTAAATAATTTTCATTTTTCTGTACTAGAAATTGAGTTCAGCATTTCAACATTCTTTTCCTTTCTCTTTCCCCTCTCCTCTGTTTTTCTTTTTCTTTCTTTCTTTTCTTTTCTTTTCTTTTTTTTAATGTCAGGGNTTTTCTTTTTCTTTCTTTCTTTCTTTCTTTTCTTTTCTTTTCTTTTTTTTAATGTCAGGGCCTCCCCACGTTTCCTAGGTTTCCCTCAAATATGCGATCCTCCAGCTCAGGACCACAGAGTAGCTAAATTACACTCAGAAAAATGATGACATTTAAGTTATTTAAAGTTTAATGTGCCAGGCATGGTCGAGCACACTTGTAATCCCAGTACTGGGGAGGGTGAGGCGGAGAATCACCCCAAGTTCCAGTCCAGCCTGCCCAGTTAGTAAATTCAAGGCCACCCTGAGCTACATAACACGACCCTTTGTCAAAAACACCCTTTAAAACAGTTAAATATGTTTAAAATGACAAACAAGATATATAAGTATATATTTTATGATATCATGTGACATTTCTATATACATGTACACTGTTTAATATTTAAATGAGATCCAGCATATTTATCTTTTCTTTGTGTTAAAATTGCTCATAATCTTTTCTTCTGCCTTTTCTAAGATAGGCTGTATATAATTGTTATTTACAGTTACTTTACTGTAAGACCACATGCAGTAATTTCCTCCTGCTGCCTCTTAGTAAATTAATACTAATTGGTCAGCCTTTCTACATCTCTCCTATTCATACTCCAGCTTCTGGTTTCCACCATTCTACCCTGACCTTCTATGAAAACAATTTTTCTTTTCAGATTCTGCATGAGTGAGGTCATGTGTTACATCATTCTTCAGTTCCATTTATTCTATTACAAATAAAAATATTTTATACTTCTATGACTAAGCAGCACTGCTCTGAGCATTTGCATTATGTTTTCATCCATTTATTACATTGTGCATAGTTAGGTTTTGTCACTTTGGCTCAATTCTGGATAGTGTCACAATAGTGCTGATTTTGCCTCAACATGCTGATTTCGTTTCTTTTGCATGTACACATAGAAGTTGTGTAACTGGGCCTTGTGGTACTTATATTTTAAGTTTCTGGGTAACTCCTGTATTGCTTTCTGCAATGGCGGCCCCAATTCGTATGAATGCTACAGTGTTCAGGAATTCTCTTTTCTCCTTGTCTTTGACAGTACTTGATATCTTTTCTGCTTTGATAATATAGTTCTAACTACAGAGAAGTGGTGTTTCAGAGATAGGGTCAGATGCGTAGATGGCATATGGGGTCTTTTATTCTTTTCTGTCTCTGCTCTCTGTTGACAATTTCCTTTGTTTTTCACAAAACTTTTATTGTTGTGTTCACATTTGTTTCCTTTTGCTTTTCTTCCTTTTAGGATTATTATTTATTTTTTAATACAAGCATTATGTTTTGACCTGATGTGTGTCTATCTCCTTCCCACAGTTGTATGTTCAAATTCTAACCTGGTGTTAAAAATTTGATTTTGTTTAGAAAGAAATTCACTTTGTTTTATTTTTCTTTCTTCCTTCCTCCAAATTTGCATGAATATATCTAGAAATTTGAACAACTATTTTGAAGACAACACTGTGCAATATAACAAATACTGTCAAATTCATATTATTTTGTTTAGTGAAATTCTGTATCATTTGCAATTTTTTTGTTTTGATATTATTTTTTACTCCCTTTAATTTTTTAAAATTTAAAAATAATGTTTTTATAGTTGAAACTAAGGTAAAATGAGGTCTTACATATGGGCCCTAATGTAACATGACTGGAGACCACACAAGAAGTGAAAATTAATACACAACTTAGAATGCACAAAAAGAAGACAAAATGAAAATGAATTAGCTATCTACAAGCTAAGGAGGGTGATCGCAGAGGAAAGGAAACTTGCAGACAAATCCGTGTCAGACTTCCAGTCTTCAGAGCTTGGAGAAAATAAATTTCCATACTTTATGCACACATTATAGTAACCTTCCTGCATCTCTCATAGTTTTTACATATTGTAACTTTAAATTATAACTCTTCATTTCCCTTTCAATTAATTATGTGATAGATGGTTTCACTGGCATCCTTAGTAATGTTTTATATAATTATTAAATATTTGTGTATGGTCAAGATAATTACTTATATCGATTTCAAGATGTTTTGCCTGTTTATTTTTGGTAGGATCAAGGGGCACATATTGTGTGTCTTGGTTGAAGGTGTAAAGTATGGTTTATCTATGATTTATCAATATTTTCCTTAAGGATGGTGTGTATTATGGTCTTTTTGGAAAAAATGTTCTCAACTGTTAATTATGTCAAGTTGACTCTTGTGAGATTCCTCTATCATAACTTGATCTGTGACTACATGCACTGCCAATCTCTGAGAAAAGAACATTATTCCTAAAGTATAATTTTAATATATGTTTCATTAATTCTATCAGTTTCTGTGTATTTGCTGTTCTGATGCTAGATACATACTCCTGTAAGGTTGTTACACCTTTTTGACAAAATAAAATGTTTTATTTTAGTAAACCCCTTGGTCCAATTTTCTTTGATATTTGTTTCTCTTTATTCTTATAGCTTTTTCATCTATTTTTAGTGGGAAAATGTTGTATCTTTCCAAACTTTTAAGAAATATATATTCAGATTTAATTTAGGTGTATGTCTTTATGTATACAGTTTTATTTACTAGAATGTCAAATTGTTCTTCAATCTAAAAAATAGTCTGATTTGGATTTTTTATTTCAATTTAAAATATTTCATTTCATTTTGATCTAATTAATTACTCTGTTGATATTAGATGTTTATCTGTATTTTTTAACATTTTAGTGGCTTTACAGATTTTACAGGATAACTTTATAATGTATTATAATTTATCTTAACTACTATCATGTCACTTCATATGGAAGGCAAGAGCCATCAACAGATTTTGCCCTTCTCTTTTTTGTGAACTTTGTTGTATAGTTTATTTCTACGTATTACAGAAACTAAAATATATTATTTTTCTTTTTAAAGACAACTACCTTTCAGAGATTAAAATTAACAAGTAACTTTTTGTGTGTGAGTTTTCCAGCTCTATGTCACTAGTATTCCACTCTGATTATTTCTACAGATATGAACTTTCATCTGCTATCATCTTTGGTCTAGAGAATTCCCATTAAGATTTCATTGAGTTGATAATAAATACTTAAGTATTAGGTTTTGAAGAACGTGTCATTTTGTTCTCATTTTTGAAAGTCTGCAGCGTGCGGAAGTCTAGGTTGACACTTTTCTACTTCCAGTCTCCCTCTACTCCATATCTAAAGTTGTTTCTGACTCCATAACTGTATCATTACGCAAACAGCTTCAGACAGATCTGCTGTACGTTTGGTTTTGTTCGTCTTTGTACATGACCCTCTACATAGAGCCCCATAATGCTGCCAAAAGACTTCCAGAACTAATATCCAAATTTGGGAGTGTAGGAGAATACAAAATGAGCATTTAGAAATCAATAACAAGGGCTAGGGAGAGAGCTTAACAGTTCAAGTGCCTGCCTAGCAAGCGCAAGGACCCGGGTTGTATCCTGGGTACTGCATGCCATGCTGGCCTCTCACAGAGCTGGCCACCAAAACAGGGCATGGTGGTACACACCTGTAATCCCGGCACTGGGGAGACTGAGACAGGAGGATCACTATGAGTCCGAGCTGCATAGTAAGACCCTGTGCCAAATACATAAATTTAAAAAAGTCAATAACATTCTTTCATACCAATAATAAACTCACTAAGAGGGAAATCAGGGAAACAATACTCTTCCACAATAGCATCTAGAAAAATGAAATACTTAGAGATTAACCTATCTAAGGAAGTGAAAGACCCCTACAATGAAAATTACAGTATTAAGAGACTGAAAAGGACATAAGAAAATGGAAAAAAATCCATTCTACAGGTCAAATATAGTCAAAATGTCCATAATTTCAAAACTATTATATAGATTTAATGCAATCTCAATTGAAAACAAATATCATTCCTTATTGAATTGGAGAAAACACGCCAAAAATTCATACAGAACCTGAAGAAACCTGTAAGAAAAAGTTTTGGGCAGCAAGGAAAGGTAGGGGCAACACACTCCAGGACTTCAAGTTGCATTACAAAATTACAGTGATAAAGAACAGATACCTAGATGTGTGGAACAGAATAGAAGACAGTGAAACAGCACTCAGCACTCTCAGCAGTACTATTTTGACAAAGGGGCCATATCCCTTTGTTGGAGGAAAAATAACCTTTTAATGAATGATGTTAGGAAAACTGGCTCTCTACATGCCAAAGGTTGAACTTAGACCCATATCTCTCATCAAACAGTAAACTAAAATTAAAATGAAACAAAGATGTAAACACTAGAACAGAAATGCTAGCTGCAGGGAGACCAATGGGTAAGAGTCTTGAAGACACAGGGGTAGGCAAAGACTTTGTGAGCAAAAGCCTAATTGCACAAGAAACGCTACCATGAACCAAAAAAAATGAGATCAAATTGGACGCTTTCTGCACACCAAAGGAAACCACCAATAGGCTGAAGAGATAATCTAAAGAATCGGGGAATATTTTGACAACTATTTTAAGATAAAGGACTATATCTAAAATATATAAAGAGATCTTCGGATTTGTTTCTCTTTATCAATAATATGTAGAAAATTGATCTGAATGTATCTTTAGGCAATTTCATTTTTTTCTTACTTTTTTATGAGACTCTTGAATTGGTGGTTTTATGATTTTTTATCATATTTGAGATAATACTTCATCATATATCTTTTATGTCTCCTCTTCCTCCTTGGGTTACAATTTCATGTATATTAGGTGGCCTTATTTTGGTTCCTGTGGGTCTCAGAAGAATGCCTTTTAAATCCCTAGAGCTTATGGACATGTAGGTTTATATGATAAAAGTCCTTAAGTATATCATTGTAAAATGTGACATTGGGTCATTATTTTTTTAATAATTTTATTGAGAAACAAATAGCAATGAGACAGCCTTAAAACTGATTAGTATGACAGTTTCAACAACCAATATATTGCACATTACTCTCTTAGTGGTCATTCATTGTACAAGACACAGACATGCTATCCTGTCCATTAACACTACCAGAACAAATCTCTCCATTCACTGAACTAAGAGAATATAGCTGCACATCTACCCTATTTTGAATATACAGATACAAAATGGTTGTTCATTTTTGCAGACTGAAAAATGAAAGGAAGATCCAGGAGTGGTAGTGCAGACTGTTACCTGAAGGTTGAGTGATCCAGATCACAGGCAGCAGGCCAGTTGGAGGCCAACATAGACTAGAGAGAGAGACAGGAGGGAGAGAAAGACAGAGGGGGAGGGAGGGGAGAGGGAGGTTAAAGGAGAGAGATGGGGAGAGAGAGAGAAAGAGAGAGAGATAGAAGGGAGGGGGAGAGAGAGAGAAAGAGAGAGATAGAAGGGAGGGAGGGAGAGAGAGAGAGAGAGAGAGAGAGAGAGAACAAAAATGGAAAAAGCCATTACTCAACAAAGGAAAGGTGGTAGACTTTCAAAGTAGAAAAAATAATTAAAGGAATTCTATGATGAAGAGTTCCTAAGAAATGCAGCTCTGACGTTTTGTGGCCTAGGGAGGCATATGTAGGACTTCTGTCTCAAAGTGTCCAGCAAGACTCTTTAGTTGTTTAACTCAAGAAATTTGTTGGCATTTGAACAATCCCAACAGAAAATCAGTATAGTCTCACAGATTACTGGTGCTTTTTTGTGTTTATTTTTTACTGTGCCTCATTTTGAAAAGTTTTTAGAACTATGTATTTAAACTCAAATGTGTTTTTCTTCTGTTTTATTTAATCTCCCATTAATTCCACAGAATACATTTTCCATTTCATATATTCATTTTTCTCTCTAAAAGTCTGGTTAAGTGTTTTGTATCTGCAATCTCCCTCCTTATATTTATAATGTTTTGCATATTCTATTATAACGTTCTGAAATTGTTTTAAGACTTGCATTTCCTCATACTTTTTGCCCTCTAATCTCTGGGTCTGTTTCCGTGAATTGACTTCTCTTGTGTTTTCATATCCTTAGTAATATATTTCATGTTTGGATATACTGAAATTTATATTTTAAGCCCTGAAGTTTGTGCTATTCATTTAAATAGTATTAAACTTTATTCTGGAATGCATTTAGGTGAACCAATTTGGCCTTTTTCACTTTTATTTTTATTTTTATTTCTTTGTATTTTGTCATTGAGTTTTTTCCCATAATGTTATTGAGAAATAAATAGCAATGAGGCAGTTTCAAACCAAATTAGTAGGACAGTTTCAATAATTAACACATTGC
>NDGM011044252.1:0-10875 GCA_002564305.1 Octomys mimax | reverse complement strand
GTATTTCCTTTAAAAATGAAAATGAAAAATAACAACAATAAAATGGATCCAAGTGAACTCTGACATTTAGTCTTTCATAATTTCCCAGCAGCCTTTGAAAAAGGTGCTGAAGGAGGGTTTGTCAAATGATGCAAAGGCATAGCACCTGTCGATGTCTGTCCCTGCCTGCTGGGCAGAGGATGGGGAGAGGCCTCTAATGTGGGGTTGGATGGACTCACTTCTGCCTTGCCTCTCCCAGTCAGCGACCTCGCAGATATCACCTTCAGCCTGTTAAGCCTTTGATTCTTGGATCTTTAAAGTAAGGCAAACATGCAGTACTTACCTCATTGTGCTGTTCTAAAAACAAGATGGAAAAGAAAGAAGTCCAGGTTGAATGCTTAGGGAAGAAGCTGGCATGGAGTAAATATTTAATGATGCTCCTTCTCTGCCTTCTCTTGAACTGAGGACTTGCCTGAATTCATACTTTGTACCTTGAAATATCGTTACTCAAGTAATTTTGTTTTATTAAAAATATTATCACCAAATTTACTATTAGACATCAGTTATAGACCCTTGATCTCCTGAATTGGTCTGTAGTGGATAGTTTACATAGTCAAAAGTAGGGCTGATAATAAGCCAAAATTCTTGGAGTCTCAGAGGTTTACATTTTCAGATCATCATTGGAAATCCCAGCATTGAGCTCTGTCAAGGGCTTTTGAGCTTTACTTGAAAGAGGACATGTAGGCTGGCACTGTGTATAGCATTTTGTCTGTACTAAAATCAGTACTTTGAGAAATTCACTTCAGATCTGAATGGCTCAGCTTCCTCCCACCTCACTCCTTAAATTGGCTTGAGTTAGGGCATCTGGTTGTGTTTGGGGAGATTTGTTTGTTGCTTGATTTTGCAAGTGTTCATCCTAGGTTCAGTCGGCAGCCATTGTTGGATAACTTGTGAAAGGAGAGACTGAATGTACCTTGAGACAGAAATGCTCAATGTACAGAGCCATGCACCTGCAGTCATTAGCAAATGCACCAGTTCCCAGGCCTGGCTTTGTGCTGAAATTACCTAGGGAGGTTTAAAATGAGACTGATGCCTGCATTCTACTCCTGAGATTATGGTTTATTTGGTGGATGGAGTACACTATGGATACTGGAGTTTTTCAAAGCTCCTTAAGGCCCTCTCCCATGAGAGGGGGGTAGACCCACTAGTCCAGGGAACCTGAACATCACTTGTGCATCTCAGTGGAGGTTTCAGCCAATTCCAATCATAAGTACATTTGGCTGTTTTAGCACCAGAACACCACAAGTCCTCCTTGTTCCTTCAGGGTTGCTCATTAGGAAACTCTCTTGCTCAGTATTTTTTAAGCAATATGAGGTTTTGTTTTTAATGAAGCAACTTAGAAATCATATGCTAGTGTCCTGACAAATGACAAGGAAGGAATCTTACTTGAATCTTAGATCTGAGTGTTTTGGGATGGATTGAGAAGGAAAGAGGGTCTCTTCTTGAAGAGGAGAATGAATTCTGCACATGCACATCTTGAATTTCTGACACTAGGGGGAGGGTTTCATCGGCTCGTGGCCAGCTGTGGGTACATTCCGGGCACACATCAGGTGCCTTCACACTGGCTCGACCTTTCTCTGAGAGGTCACTGACACCCTTCTCCCTCACCTTTTCTACGTATTTTCTCAGATGGATTGATCCTGACCACATCATCCCAACAGTTCCACACGCATGAAGAAGGAAAAATAAATCAAATGAGGGGATTTGCTTCAAGATGGCTTGAACACTACTATTTGTTCGGAAGGCTGAAGTCCATTTTGCCATTTTTTAGGAATCAGGTGGAAATTTGTATGTGATTCATTGAAAATAAGGTGCAGAAGTTTATACGCTTTAGATTTTATCTCCTTGATACATTTTTTCCCCAAACTGGACCAAACGGTTGCCTGAAAGTACTTCCATGGAATAAAAGTATCAACAGACAAAGACCTAAATTAATTAGAAATTCTGGAAACTGTTTCTATTAGTGTTTAAGGCAGCATATAACAAGGGGAGCACAATTACTGGTTTATCAGAACATAGAGAGCAAACGGAATAATTATTGCTAATGTCCTGGGTGATACTGCTATCCCAATTCACTTCAATTACTTCCTTTTCTTTTTTGGGGGCAGTGCTCTTTTTGAGACAGGGCTCACTATGCAGCTCAGACTGGCCTTGTGCTCACTTTGTAGCCCAGGCTGGTCTTGAACTCACAACAACTGTCCTGCCTCAGCCTCCTGAGTTCTGGGATTACAGGCACATGCTACCATGCCCAGCCCAACTTTTGTGATTTTCTAAGATCTCCAGGTTTAGTTGGTCTCTCAGACTATTCAGCCAGGGCATTTTTGAGAGAAAGCATTCAAGGGCTTCTAGAACATGCAGTGTTTTTATGATGCTGCTAGATGAGACTAAACATATGGTCAGATGTACTGATCCTGCAAGAGAAGGTGGGTGCTGAGAGAGCGAACGCGGCAGCCGTCTGGAAGCCAAGAATCCCAGGATAAGTCAGCATTTTAAATGCTGGCATTTCTTATTATCTCCATTGAAAACAGCAATATATGTTTCAGATCATGTCAGGTACGAGTGCATAGACCAACACCTGAAGTTTACCAAGACAGCCACGGGGTACTTTCTAGTTCCCATCAAAGAGCTATTTCAAGCGCGGCTCTACATAGACTGCAGTATGACAACCATCAGGTGGCAGAGTTAATATTCTCATGTGTACTAAGGAACTTATTAGCTTGCTATTATCAGGGACATCCCTTAACGAAGCCTAGGATACACACGGCCAAGATTTACAACTGCTAGACACGTCAGGACGGTCGGGAGCCATTTTCAACAACAGCTGTGCAAGTGGCTGATGTCGCAGTACTTTCTCAGACTCCAGTCTCCGCCTGGCGACTCCTACATGTGTGCAAGCACTAGAAATATGCTCACTTTTAGTATGTGTGAGAATCCAGTTTGGGATTTAAACGTCAACCCAGGAGGGGTCCCCCATTCTCCTGCTGTCCATCCCACATGTTTTCTCCTCAGTGACTGTGCAGACTGCAGTCACTTTCCCTCGAGAAATTCCCAGAGCTTGCTCTTTTGTGCTGTCATAAACATAAGGAGTGAAACACTGGCTGGAAATGTAAACTTGGATCGAGCTTCCAAAACACAACAGAACAATTGGTGGTCTTGTCAAGTCCTTTAATTGGAGAAAACCATAGCCTTGACTAGGCTGTGCTGTTTATAAGGTTCATCTCTCTATATAAACGTTTTTTAAAAATTATGAGAGACCCACATTTAAAGGTGCAGTGAGTCTTTGTGTAGACAACCATTATCTGCCCCTCGAATTGGTAAGCTTCGGCTCTTTCTGCTCTCCAGGCCAAAGCAAAAGGAAGTGCCGCTCAGCCTTTTGATGGTAGGAGAGCCACAATGAACTTGGTCCATGTAAAGAAATCTTCAGAGCGCTTCCAAGCATTTTGGGGAGCCTGTAGCTCTTAGATCAGAGGCATTGCTTTGTGAGCCACCACGCTAGGAAAATGTGTGCTTCTGAGGCTGCACTGCATGTGTACACCGTGGGCAGACACACGTGCAAAGTTCATCAGATTTTATTAGAAGAGGATTTTCTCCCTGGCTGTGTTGTACCCAGCTAATTAAGGAAACTGGCAGATCCTGGGTTTATAGGGTGAAAAGCCTTATTGGCAGGATGATCATCTATAAACCAGCATAATGAAGGGTCAAAGTAGGGATAATTGAAATTAGCCTGTAATTGAAGATACAATGCAACTTTGTAGGTGTACTGAGTAACATGCACTGGTTGCTGTTTATAAAAAAGAAAATAACATACTGCTGAGAAAGGAAATGCCTTCTGGAGACAAAACTCATTTGGGTCTCTCCAACTTAAAAAGTCCCTCTGCCCAGTTTTATGGCCATAGTCAGAGGGAAGCAAGGTAAATACACAGGCCACCCATGGGGACACATCCTCTGCGCTGCGCATGATCTCACTGTGGAAACACACGCGGCCACACGCGCACGCGCACACGGGCGTACTGATCCCTTTGTGTGCACACGCATGCACGCACAGAGGCACGTGCGCACCGCTCGAGAGTGCTTCTTGCTGGTTCTTCAGTGGATGTGCGCCAGCTGGGCCAACACATCTCCAGGCCGGGCTTGCACTGCACAGCCGGCTTTACATCTGGTTGACTCCCTTTTCCCTTCTCCTTGTGTTCTTTTGGTCATTTATTCACACACATATGAAATGAGAAAATGACATTTAAAAAAGTGGCTAAGGGCAGTGTGTGCTGTTACGTGTGACCTTATACGTGGCCACAGAGATGGAGACTGGAATTAAGGAAGACAGTGATCTGTGTATTTTCAGCATTTTAGAGGAAAATCAGGCGGTGGGCCTCAACACTTCCTCGATCTCTGATTTTTCGCTGCTGTTACTGAGATGGAAATCGGTAGTCGCTTATGTCACATGTCACCCATTCTCCCACAGCGGTCCTAGCAGTCTCACCTACTGCTATTTACATGATCCAATTTAGTGATACGAGTTTGAAGCAGGTGGCTAAGAAGTCTTTCCCAAGACTACTTTATAAAAGTGTGTCCCTTCTCTTGGTTGTTTTGTCACTCTAGCCTTCTACTTGCTCACTGTACTGAAGGAAGATGCCACGCTGGGAAGGCCTGGAGATGCCCGTGGGGCACGGAGCCAGTGTAGACTGCTGGCCAGCAGCCTGTGGGGCCCCAAAGGCCTCAGGAAGGAACTGTATCCTGCAGACAGGTGAGGGTGGGACAGACCTGTTCTCCGTGAACCTACCGACGAACATCTTGCATACGTCTTGACTACCGTCTGCACATATAGCTGGGGCCAAAGGGGGCTGCAGCTGAGCCAGGCCAACTCCTGGCTCTCAGATACAGAGAGGTAATAAATGCTTTTGTTTGAAGCTATCTGGTTGGAGGTAATTTGTTACATCGTTACAAACGTTACAACCTCTGTTACACACATTTGTTAGCAATGAGTAGCTGATACACCAAACCTAGAAACTTCCTTTTTGTTATTTCATTTTGTTTTTACTTTTTTGAGACAGGATGTCTATACAATTTCAGGCTAGCTCTGAACTCACTACGTAGCCCAGACTGGCCACAATTTCCAGCAATTCAGCTATCTCAGAAATCTTAGAAATATCATTCATCATTTATTGGAAGATTGTGAATTTAAAAAGCAGTAAACACATGTGTATGAAACTTAATTTATCACAAATTATTTTCACTGCTGGAAATGCTTTATTTTGGATCATACCACTTCTCCTGTTCTTGAGAAATCTGTTAGGATCACTGTAACCCAAATGGCAAAAATGTCCTCAGTGAAATGATACTTTACATCACCTGACTTTCTGACTCCCCAAATAGCATTTTCTCCACTATCATCTAGAATCTTATGTATCGGACAATCTACATGGAGTCCATTTGTACACAGCGTGCCTTCCCCTCGCTACGTACTGAACGTTTGCATCTCCTTAAATTTTATGTGTTGAAGCTCTAATTTCCAGCACAGCTATATTTTGAGTTGGGGCCACTAAAGAAGTATTCAGGGTTAAGGTTGAGTTATAAGATCCCATTAGGGTCCTTATAAAAAACACTAGAAAATGCTGGTCGTTCTGTCCCTGTGGTGGCACAGGGAAGAGTCCATGTGAAGGGACAGGGAGATGGTGGCAACTGTGGCCAGGAGAAGGGGCTGCAGGATGAAAGCAGCTCAGCTGCACCTTCGACTCGAGCTTCAGATCTCAGAGCCACGAAGGGCACATTTTGCAGCTGAAACCCCAGAGCACATTTTATCACGGCAGCGTGTGCCAGCTAGCACACTAGTTCTAGTTATTGCTAGTTATGTTTGTCCGCTTCTTCAACAAAATAAGAAGAAAGGCACAGTTAGTTGGAGGAAAGATAACTGCTTTTTTAATGCAAAATTAGTTTCATAAGCATTTCCTGGAAACTTAGCCATGTTTGACCCACCTTGCACACTTCCGATACACTTACGTATTTATTATCAAATTGTCTCTGCGTGGCATCATCTCCCAATAAGTATGACTTTTGGGAATTAACTAAAACGAAGGTCACAGCCATGTGTTCTTGCCTTGTGGCACCCAGTGAAAAAACTGCCTGCAGACGTTCCGTGAAGCTGAACAACCCAAAAGAAGGGCAATTTGGCCAGCGGTGAGCTTGGTCTTAATATGTCCACAACAGCATGCTGGGCTTGACAAAACTCCCCCAACTGTGGGCAGGGGCACATCCCACTGGGAGTTAGAAAGCCTGTTTCTTATAGAACTGAATAGTATTCTGGATAAAACTTGTTGGGATTTAAAAAAGCAATGCAGAAAAAGCTTGGTTTGTTGAAAAATAGCTTTTCTATACCTGGGCTTAGACTCCACTGAGTATGTCACACTCTATTGTCAATAACATCGGGACAAATTAGTAACCTTGTCTCTTTTGGGAAAAACCAAAAACAACACCCTTAGAAGGTAGGGCCCGTTCTTCTGACTCTTTTGCTTTACCACTGGGCTCTTCGCACCTTTACCAAGGTATGCCAATGTTCAAAATGGAAATTTAGAAAATCCTTCTAGCTCCTGCTTTCTAGTGTTTCTTTCTAGGGTTTTAGTTTAGAAGTAAAATGTCCCCTGAAGGCCCACGCGTTGGAAAGTTGGTTCTGCTCAGGACGCCATCCGGAAGTAGTTAGAACTTCAGGCAGTGGGCGTGTCACAGGAAGCAAGCCCTACACCGGGTGCGCCTCCCGAGCACAATGGCTCCTTAACTGTTTCTTTGCTTCTCAGTTGGTTCACTGAAATGGTGAACCAACCTTGCTTCCTTTACATTATTTTTCCCAGGTGTTTTGTCATAGCAGCAGAAAGCTAATGTATCTGCTTACCCTGAGTGCAGAAGGGTGTGCCCTAGCATATTAAGAAAAAATATGAAAAGGACAGTTTCCACTATGGTGAACAGTATTTCAACTGTTGGGGGCCAGCAGCCATTCTAAAGATGAGATCATTTGTGATAACATGCCTGAAATTAAGACAGAGCAGGTTTGGCCTCAGTTTATTAATTTTTCTAAGATTACTGAACCAATATATCACGTGTCTTAAATCACTTTATACTATATTTGTGAAGAAAATCTCTGACAGTGGAGCTGCACTAGGCCTTGGACAAAATACCTTGCTTGGTAATTCCATATCTGCAGGATTTTTTTCTCGGCAAATTCAATAGTTTGACCTCCGCTCAGCCTCAGGGATTTGTTCAAGGAGGAAAAGTGTGCTCTGTGTCCACGCACTGGAATCTCCTTCTGAGGAGAATGAGAGGAGATGGAGCACTGCAGGAAAGCCCCTTGGCGTCCTAGCGCCAGCGCCAGCTCTCTCTACCTCCGAATGCTGATGCGTTTTCTGTCCAGCGGCTTCTGCCAAGTCTCAAACATGATTTTTATAGAAATTTCTACCATTTAAGAAAGTGAATGAGAGACCAGAGAAAGCAGCTCACCCCTAACACCAGCCTGGTCTCTGTCCAGGAGGGCGACAGAGCCAGAGAAGCTGGCAGGTGAACGCACCTGCCCTCTAACGACGGCGGAGTACTGTTAACTGAGTCACCTTCTGGAGGCCCCAGCATAGGTGATGCCCTGCAAGGCAGGGCGGTGTGGTTCAGGGGACGAGGGGAAAGCTCATGGAGCCAGGCTATGTGAGAAAGCTACTTAATCTCCACACTTCATGGCTCGCTCATCTCCAAAGGGAAATAAAAATTGCATTAGTTTCACAGGTTTGTAGGGCTTTAATAAATATACTACAGTTAGACAAAAGCTTTCAATATATTCAATATAATGTGCTCAACAAATTCTTTGTATTATTAAATAAAAATTAAGATTTCCCTTGGCCTATGCGAGTTGAATGTACCCTACGAAGTACATATTATAAACCCAATCACTTGCATTGTAAGAGCAGTGCATGATTTTCAAACTGTTAAAGAACCAGCTGTGAGAGCCGGGGAGATGGCTCAGTGGAATAAGTGCAAGGGCCTGAGTTCAATACCTGGTTCTGCAAAAAAAAAAAAAAAAAAAACCAGCTGTGTTTCTGACCTACTATATATGGATATCATGGCTTGGGGCTTTGCAAGGGGAACAATATAATACAGGACGTATATTTATAAAGTTTTTTATAATATTAACCCAAAGAAGCATATACAAGAGAGTGCAGGAAATCTGTCCATATACTAAAGTCCAAAGAATCCAGCTCCTCAAACAGCCTCCCAGTGGTTTCTGTACTTGTGCCTTTTATGCTGCTGGAAACAATCCTCACGCAGGCCTCGCACACCCAGCACCTCACTGGTTCAGTTCAGCTGGGTGTAACAAATTGACCACCAGTTGGCAATCCACCACAACAGATAATTTTGCAAAACACAGTACACGTGAGTTATTTAAAAATGAGATAAAAGATCAGACAAACCCTAGGAGTACAAAGCTGTGAAATGCTTCTAAACATATCTTCTCATTTCCATCCTTGACTCCACTGCTGGGAGTGCAGTTCACTGACGCCACCTGGCCGCAGCACCCGCAGTGAAGGAGCAGGGAAGGGAGGGCAGTGCTGTCCTGCTTCTGCACCTCTTCTGTGTGCAGGCACACCTTCTGCTCCATGCACAGGCATCAAAAGCACAGGCTCTGGCAGGGCTGGAACCAGTCGCAGTCTTCCCACTGCCCAGACTAGGAAGGGAAGCTAACCTCCAGAGGAGGTGTGGGGAGTACAGAATGACGAACAGTGGCTGGTGGGATGCTGACAGAAGCCCCCTCTGCCTCCAGAGGCAGCAGGGGCCATGATCTCAGGAGCCCACCGAGAGGGGCTGGCAGTGGATGGGCCCTGGGTGCCCTGCCAGGACTGTGCTTGGCTGCCCTGATGGGGAGCCTCCCGGCTCTCAGAGTTGCTTGGACAGGTAGGAACGGACTGACTTAGCATCTTCAAAGTTGTTTCTGCTTAAATTACACAGCTGGAAGATTTGTAGGACTTGCAACTAAGAGCCATGGTGGTTTATGTGGAATTAGAAAAGAAAAGCACAAGGACAAGTTACACAGGCCTGTGGCCTGTGAGCCTCCTGGCGTCAGATGGGTGTTGATGATGCTCTGTATTGGTCTCTGTGTAATTATCTCATTTAGCAGCTCAATGTCTACTGACTTCCTTGTGACCCTGTCCTTTACAGTATGCCCTAAGGACATGCTTCAGCTTAGTTCTGAAATCAACCTGAAAATCAATGGGCATTTTATATTACTTTTGGCAAGATTAAGGGACATGGGCTGGTAGATAGGACATCTGTCATAATTATGAAGGAAATTGCTTCTCCCAGGTTGTCCTTCCTGTACTGGGCACCTTTAGCCTGGGAACTCATTCTTTTGTGACAGCAAAGATTCCATCCCCAGTGCCAATTACCCATGTAGGAGGCTGCTCAGGCAAAAAGTCTCCTGCTATTTAATGTGTGACAGAGGTCACTTTCTGTTTGGTTGACAAAGACCTCGTTAGCCTCTAGAGAGGTTAAGAATGTTGCCCTGGGACACAGGCCTCCATCCCGGGTCAGGAGCAGGCAGGGGCTGTGCAGGTACCTTTAGGGCTACTTGTGATTTAGGAAAAGAAATTTGACCTAATGACTTGGAAAGGAATGAGATCCCTTCCAGGGCCTCCTGTTCTATCTGCTAGCACATTTTGCATGATCCTTGCATAGAGGTAAACAGATTTTAAAAAATAAACTACTACAAATTACATGTATTGAGGTAGCTTCACTAGTTGTATAGTTTCTATAATATAGATACAAATAATAATTATTGAGAAACCAAACAGGTGAAATTGTCACCTCAAAAAATGCCCCAGTCTCAGGAAGCTGAGATAATTTATCTTGGCCCAAAGACTGAGAATTTGAAAAGCATCCCAGAAGATTTGAAAGTGAGACTGAACCTGAGATCTAATTCTCTCTGGTTCCAAGTGGGATGGTGATTATGGACCTTCCTGGGGCAGCTTATCTTCTAGAAAATACAGCAAGGCCAGAAAAACTTAACCCGCCCACCTTTCCAGTTTCTTTTTCCTCCAGCTGACTGTGTGGGTCGTGCTAGGCATGGATGAAAGAGTGTGGTTCAAAGCAAAGGAGCGCCAGCGGGGAGGAGTCAGGGTTTTCTACACGAAACAAGTAGGTCTAAACCTCTGAGAAGTCTCCAAGCAACTGAGATATGGAAACCACACCCTGACCTGAGAATGGACTACGTGTACAAGATGTTTATGACCAGAAATAGTGGCATTTCACAGTGGCTATTGTGTGTGGTTCAGTCCCCCACATTCCCTAAGAAGGAAGACTCCCAGCATCTTCTGTGCTGGTTTTGATTCAAAAAAACGTGGCTGGCCTTGAAAACAGGGCGTTCTGTGAACGGTTGGCGGGAGGGCTGAGACTTCCTCCTATGCGCACGCTGCGTTCAGGTGCTGTGGGGCTTCCTTAGCCTGCGAGCAGGTCTGTAGCTGCCATGGTGTAGATACCGCCTAGCAGGGTCCTCGCAAAGGCTCAAGGAACTGTGGGAAGTACTGGCCAGTGTTTTGGAGCCTTTTGAGAGATGCAGACTTGTGAGACCCACTTGTAGGTATGTGGTCACTCGCATGTGACCCCTTCACAGCCCTCAAGCAAAGGTTATTATAACAGCCTGACCCCGGCCCCACCCAGTTTTCTCTGCTCTCTGGGTTGAGATGTGACTAGCCCAACCCGTGCCTCCACTCCACTGCTGTTAACTGCTGTGTACCATCTCTGCTTTGCCACTGAATCCTTATCACATCCTATCTCTCTCTCTCTCTCTCTCTCTCTCTCTCTCTCTCTCTCTCT
>NDGM011044193.1:0-24781 GCA_002564305.1 Octomys mimax | reverse complement strand
GAGTCCCATCTAGTAGTGAGACCCTGAACACCCTGTAGAACCTTCCCTAAAATACAAAAAAAAAGACACCCCTCGACCTAAAAGTAAACCAGAAATTCCTTTGCCTGAGATCTATGCTTGATTTCTTAAGCCTCTTTAATAGAATATGCCAAGATCTACTGGAATAAAACTGATATTCTGCTACTTGTTTATAGCAACTTGAGTACTTTGTGGGGTGGGTATCTGTATGTCTTGTAGAATAGCAACTTGAGTCCCCTGCAGGACCACTCAGTTTAATTCTAAAGATATTGCCTGGCAAGCGCAAGGGCCTGAGTTCATTCCCCGGTTCCACAAAAAATAAAATAAAATAAAAATAAAAACAAAATTCTAAAGATAAACATTCTCAGCGCTGGGGAGATATCTCAGTGGAATAAGGGCTTGCCTGGCAAACACAAGGTCCTCAGTTTGATCTGGTACCACCAAAAAACCAAAAACAAAACAAAAACTGTCAAAGAAACATTCTCTCCTCTAAGATGTGACTTGTTCTCAGGCAGAAAGATAGATTTACAGAGCTTCTCAATTAAATTCAGCATCGCATAACTCCTTTTCTCTCTGCCAACCCATGGAGCCCTTCCTGAGGCATGAGAGATGGTGCTTCCCTATGATGTGCCTCCCCTGGGTTGGCACCCACAGGGTGACAGAACCATAGCCACAAGCACAAACAGACCCTCTCTGCACCCAGAGAACTCAAGGTGGCTGATGAGAAGATGGTCACTGATGTGTTGACTTCAAAATGTGGCCCTTTGGAAAGCTACTAGAAGGCCCAAATCCTGAATTAAACTTCAGGTTATTATATGGAAAACCTTAAGTAGTCAAGAAATAAAAGGAACATAACCCAGGCATGGGTGAGACCTATAAACTCTAGGAGCCTGTGGCCTGGAGGCTGGTTCTCTCCCTGTGGGGATTCTGTTGGACACACGGCAGAGCTGGGTGCGGTGCTATCAGGAGGCACGCTGCTGGTGCCAATCCTAGTGATTCTCGGAGAGCCGCGGCCCACCGTGTCACAAAATGTGCTTCCTCCTGCTGGACGCTAATGTGATGGGAGAGCAACACGTCACCATGATTTATAAAACTGTTCTAAGTGGAAAGAAACTTTTAATGCCACTATGAGATCTTTGAAAGTGGCTCTGAAATTGCTTTACAACCATGTGTGACAAGCGTACTGCGTGAGTCATAACATGGAGTAGGCTCTGTTTCTCACAGTTGGACCAAGAAGAAAAACTAGCTTGGAACTGAACAAAATGTGAGGGTGTGAAGCAGGCCAGAATTTCATCAACTTAGTTCGCCTAAAACCTTGGCCCCTGGGCTCACCCAGAAGATCCTGAGTCAAGATTACCTGAGACATTTCAAGACTTTCTTGTCCATACTGCATAAAATATTCATTTTCTATTACTTTCTTCATTATTCCTCGTGATTCTAAAGTGAGCCACGTATTGGAAAAGCAGCTCGTTCAGTAGCTACCAGAAGCCCGGGTGAGGACCTGTGGCCTGCGGCAGACATACATATGCCCTCCAGTGCGTCACCTCCTCTGAGGCCTTCAGATCTGTCTGCTGCAGGCATCATGGGTTCAGATCTGATTGCTTCCTGATATACAGTGCACCTAGCTCTTCATATTTCTCATAAGCTTATCCTCCTTCCTGCCCCCCCTCAGTATCCTACAATTGGTGGCTTTAGTCCTATCATGGAAAAATGATTTGGGTTTTTTTGATGGTACTGGAGGTTGAACCCATGGCTTTGTGCATGCGAGTCAAGCTCTCTGCCACTGAGCTAGAACCCGGCCCAATAACCATATACTTTTTTTTTTAACCATATACTTTTACAGTCAAGTACTGTCCTTACTTAACCACCATCATCTACTCAAAAGGGTTCCATGCACATTTATTCCCGTAAAGACTTTCCTCAGCCCCATGCTGCATGCCTCTCCATAAGATTCCTTGGTTGCTAAGATCTAATACTAAAAAATGGAGGCGCAGACTTGACAATCAATATCAAGCTGTGTGTTTATTCGTTTGTGTATATTTGGTTTTAGGTCCACCTCAGGCCTCTATGGTTTTTTGTTGTTGTTGTTTGCTGAGAAGATCTGTTCTTATTATAATCTGTGTCTTGTTTTGTTTTTAAACCAGAAAGGACTTTTTAGAAGCAAGTAGCGTTCTCGAGTTCCAAACATGTCTTTGTTACAAGAGCCCTTGTGTAATGAAGAGCATTTTTCTGGTTAGACACGTTAGGAAGGTGGTTTTCTCTCCGGCTTCCCCTCACTCTCTTTTGGGTGATGTGAGGATAGTGCGGGTGTTTGGGGTTTTCGTCTGCTCTGCAAACGAGTGGCCTCTACGGTGAGTCATCACGCGGAAGGCAGGGGCCGGGGAGAAACCCAGAGCACGGTCTTCCTGTTTCACACACAGATGAAGTGACATTTATCTGTTTTCCTGTGTCTCAGTTTCAGTCTATCTAGTTATGTTTCCATCTTCTGTGTCCCTAACTTATGCCGAGGTCCTAAAAATCGCTATGATTTCAGAAATACTGCCTGAGCCAGGGGCTTGACTTTCTCACACTCTTGTCTGAACTGGGAGCTTCCTCCGGACTTGAGTGTTCACATGACAGAGACCATTGATTCAGGATCAGCTCTCCTGGGAGTGTTTTCCCAAGGGCGCAGGGTTCTTGTTTTTGGAACTCAGGCAGCGCAGCGTGAACAAGGCCTGTGGATCTGCCATGTGCGTCCTGCCACATGCTTGTGTGAGGCTTGGCTGGAGGCAGAGCCCTCTGACCTTACGGTTCCTCAACACTTGTTTTTATTTGAAATCCTCTGTCCTAAAGTAAAAGCAGGGTGCCACCCTGAGAAGGCACCTTGGCCTATGAGTCAGGGGTCCCCAGCTAGAGAATGGGTAAGGGATAAATTATAGATCCCTGGGTAGATTGCCCACCCTGGGTGTCTTTTTCTTCATCTGTCAAATCAGAGAAGAGGGTCTCTAACAACCAGTTTGGTTGTGGGAGAAAAATTGTGTGAATATAATTCCTCGTTGAGAAGAAGCAGCAGGCTCCCAGGCAGGACAGTTTCCTGAGCAGTAGCAGGCACGGGGCCCTTGCAGACTTGTGGGCTTCCCAGAAGGCCGTGCAGGTAGGTGGCCAGAGGGCTGATTGGGTGCCTGACTGTGGCGGTCCTGGGTGCTGCTGTCAGGAGTGCCGCTCGGCTCAGTAGCCAAGAAGAGCCCCTGAGGGCTTGGGAGGAAGGCGGCTCTGACAGCTGGGCTGAGCAGAAGTGCTCAGCAGCAGGCTGCGTTGTGGAGTGACAGCCGCCTCACCAGCGGCCACCCTGGGAAGGGTGCCAGGTGGGAAGGAACGTGGAGCCAGCGGGGGAGTTTTGGGATTTCCCAAGGTGGGACTAGAAGCATGGGAACAGATAAGATCTTTGATAGCAATTGAGAGGCTGATGACTTAGGATAGAGTATGTGCTGCCCGCACTTCCAGACCACAGCTGCAGCTGCAGAGGCTGAGGCCTAGGCAGAGGGAGCTGGAACTGGCCTTTAGGGGCTCACCTGTAAGACGCCTTTGCTGTATAATGTGTGGGCAGGAACTTAATCCAAACAGCTTGGGAAAAGGTAGAGCCCAGCTACGAAGACAAACCATGACAGTTTAGAAGGTGAAGAGGTACAGACTGCAAGGAATGGAAGGGGTGAGGATTGCTTGCTGTCGGGATGTGTGTATGTCTTCAGAGGCCAGAGGAAAGGAGCCTTAAAGAGAAAAAGACTGAAGATGCTGGAGCAGCCTGCTTGTGGCACCTGAGGAGGCACCCGAGAGGGCCACACTTGGGAAGGGAGAGGGAGGGAATGCACGAAGCCTTAGGGAGCTATCACGTCACTGGCTTTCCTTTTTATAGTAACATCTGTGGTTGGGTTATCTGATATGAAAGTAAACATGGGGGCTGCAGAGCCTGTGGAAAACAAAGGGGGCTCAGGGTACCATCTCGGGCATTGGTACCTGGGTGCTCCATGAGCTTTGCTTACCTTCCATACAGGAGCAAGGCAAGGCAGCCAGCCCCGTAGGCCCCCTTGCCTGTCCTGAGGAGGAAGCCCTGACTCGCTTGTGTGGCTCCACCAGGCCTCATCTCTTACGAGCTGATCACACCCCTGCCTCAGTCTTCCTGTGCTCCCGCTTGAGTTGGATTATCTTCAAAGACAATGATAGCAAGACTTGATTCTCAAGAACCTACTGAGTAGTATCGTGCCTCAAGTCTCGGCTTGTCCAATTACAGACCTCAGCCTGTCCTCTTCTACTAGTAATTAAGTTTTTCTTACAAGTTATGTGGAGTAATCTCGGGTATCTTAATTATCGGTACAATAACTGGATGGTTTCCGTGTTTTATGGTTCAAGTCAGTGCCAGTTTCATTGCTTTTGGCTAATAAATTCTTTTAAAAGAACAGATGTTCACAGTGCAGCTTGCTTTAACTGTTAAATAACCAGGCTACTAAATAGGGGCCAAATTCATTGGGGAGGGGTGACATCTACACCCAGGACTGGCTTTGATGGCGCCATCCTTACCACCCCCTCTCTTCTCATTTCTGTGACTGGAATAATTGAGTCTGATAGCATAAAGTACTAGGAATATTCTGGTAGCCAAGATAGAAACCCTTCTTGGACTAGGTTAGAGAGTGGAATTTAGCGACAAAAAGAAGATACTGGCCCATGTAACTGAGGAGGTACTGCAGCAGACTACTTTCAAGCCAAACTGGATCCAGTGGCTTTGACAGTGTTTTCTAGGTTCTTGTTCCATCTCTTTCCATTGTTTTCCTCTAGGGCTGGCTTTGTTACCATTGGAAGACTTAAATCTGTATGTTAGGACCCTGGAATCTCAAAGAAATACCCTTTTCTGTCCCATTTCCGTCTACCCAAGTCTGGAGTGCCTCCAACACATGCCTGTCACTGAGCTTGGTACTGTGGCCTGGAACATGAAGGTTCTCTGCTGCTTCAGCCCCAAGTTGGCCTGGGGTGGAAGAAAAGAGACCTCCAAGATGCCTTGATGGGATTGCATGGAAAAGGTACCTCCCAGGGAGAATTAAGGACGAGAAGAGAAGCCACGTCAGCCCAAGCGGCTGAGGTCGACTGAACACACAGTAGCCCAAAACCTAAGCAGTAAAAACCCAAATAGAGTTGTTGAGGTCTACAGTTACTTTTTCTCCTTTCTTTTTTTGAGGCAGAGTCCCACTGTATGGATAAAGCTAGCTTCAAACACCCGGTGATCTTCCTGCCTCGGCCGCAGGAGTGCTGGGTTTCAGGCCTGTGCCACCGCACCCGGCTGTGAGCTCATTGTTTGTGGCTGCTGAAGAGAGTGGCAGTCTTCCCTGGACAGACAGCTGGACTGCACAGCGGAGCTCTCCCCAGGGCTGGACTTGGCGGGCCGCTGAGCAAATGACCAGGACAGGAAAGCATATCGCTTCCAAGGCTTCTTTGAAGTCGTCTGGACTTCAGAGTCTGCACATCGATGTGAATTGGTTCACATTAAGTAGGCTTAGTTCAGTCATCATCTGGTTTCAGTCAGGCCAGAAAATAAATCATGAAAAAGTGGACATTCCAGTCCCGCCTGAAAGTAGGCAGCAGAGAGATGTGCTAAGTTAGCATACGGTGAAGGGGTGGCACTGAAAGACTGACGGAGAACGTGCGCAGCAAACGTGTTGAGAGACTTGTCCTGACCCGAGCAAGGGTGCTACCTCCACTCACGCCCACCTTGCAGGGGCCTGGCTTCCCTGCTGGCCGGCCACTGCTGCTTGTTCCTAAAGCCTTGTCTCAGTGCCTGCTGAAGATGGCGTCTCGCACCTTCCATGGACCACACCTCCAGGCTGTCTCAGAAAAAATGTCTTGGATAACACAAACAATACAAATACTTAAATTAGATAGCTGCCTGATTAAAGTGATGTTTGCCACTATTTTAAAACCACAGGGATATAGCTCAGCAACACAGCACCTGCCTAGCAAGCAAGAGGCCCTGAATTCGATTCCTAGTACCCTAAATAAATAAAACCACAAGGATGTGAATGACTAGACACTCCCATCTGATTTATAGCCAGTCTGCTCAGCACATCAAAAATCCCCTCAATCTTTAGATCTTTATGTAAAGTGTAGGTAAAAATAGACACAGTAAAGCTGACACACAGAAGGTTCGTTCTTTAAAAGGATTTCACTTACTAATTATATATAGTGGCGGAAAACCTGAGAGTCCTACTTAATATGACTATATCGGAATTGCAGTTGCTCAGAAGAAAATGTAAATCGTGATTCATTTTCTTTACTTTAGGGCTTAAGCAAAAATGTTGGCAGTTTATAGGCGGCAATTACGTACCACAACAAAGGCACAACTAGTAAAACTGTTGGCCCTTGGTCCTCACCATACACAGAAAGCCCTGTGGAAGAGTTAGTTGCAGGGTTTCTGATACTGCCTCCCCTTCTGCTTGTGTTCCACAGCCAGCTGCAGGCTGCCACTGAGGAGGGTTTTCTTTGATAGTCTTCTTCCGTGCACTTATGACGGGGCAGAGGGTCTTACTGAGGTCACAGAGCAAGGAAGGAGTAGACCGGGCCTCCTTAGGCTGGTGTTCATTTCCACCATCCAGTTCTTTGAGCCTGGCCACGAAACACCCCCTGAGGGTCAGCTGCTGATCTGCTCTCTTGCCCTGTTGTCCCAGCTCTGTGACCCTCAAACAGCACTTTCCTTGGCTCCTGCAGCTGTATCAGCAGAAGCAAAAGCAGCAGAAGGAGCAGCGGCTCTCGGGGCGCAGGGCATGGCGGGGTCTCTCCCAGCCTGGTGGGGACTGGCTGGCACAGGCCATGGTGGCTGCTCCAGCCCAGGACAAATAGACTGAGGGCTTGAGTGGGAGGAGCTGGGCAGCTGTGAGCCCAGGAGCCGGGTTCTACTGCGGGCCTCCAGTCCTGGCTTTGTTTCAGATCAGAGAAATGTTTGGGTAAATGTACTTTGATGTTAAGGAAAAACCCAAACGTGGAGTTGTTCCGTGTGAATGAAAAATGTTTTCATAGTTCTAATGCTTCTCAGAAACTGGGCTTGCTCTGGGAGAAAGAGGAGCGAGGGATCATTGGGTTAGAAATTTCATTGTGAAATCTGTCAAGAAAGGCTGTAAGAGAACAACGGTATGTGTTGATTAACCGTTTTCTGAGACCTAGCTTTTACCTAATCTGGCCCAGCCCAGCCCCCATAATATTTATTCTGGAGACCTGAGCCCTAAAAACTCATGTGTCCCATGTGCTCTGTTACGCCCCTGCCCCATCAGCTTGCCTGGGCCCAATGGCTGAGACCCTGGAGCCCGACAAGGACGACTTGCTGCTGTTGAATGAGATTTTCAATGCTTCCTCCCTGGAAGAAGATGAGTTCAGCAAAGAGTGGGCAGCTGTGTTTGGCGACAGTCGGCTGAGGGACCCAGCACCGACAGGACCCCCGGGAGAGCCGGACGCCAAGCTCCAGACAGGCTCCGGATTCCTCCCTTCGCAGCTTTTAGACCAAAATATGAAAGACTTACAAGCCTCCCTCCAAGGTGTGTACTACAGTGATCGAAATTGGGTTTCGTGCTTATTTATTCTATTTTTCTCTTACTCCAAATGCATATTTATTCCTTCATTGTTTTTTATACATGTTCTTTTATTTTTATTTTATAGCTAATACCTTTTCTTTGTTTTGGGGGGAGGAGAGATGTGCGCTCCTATTTTTTGCATCCAGCAGCTTTTTAGCCGAAGTTCCAAAATCATGTTTCAACTTTAAAATCTGTTACAAGGTTGAAGATCTATTCCTTCTTGTCATTTTCTTCCTATTTTAACATTTCTTATGAGGAAAATGCTAAGGGAGAAGTTTTCAAATCTTAACTTTTGATTTAAAATTTTTTCATATGGCTTAAGGAAAAAAAGGATCGAGTTGCCTTCCTGGTTGTGGCACTGTGGGCAGAGTTGACACATACCTGGCCATCAGCCTGGGCTCCCCCACCGGGCAGAGTTCCCCACATGTGCATAAACATGCCCTCTTTGGGGTGCTGAGTGACAGGACATTGGGCCTGTACCATGCAGTTCACTCTAAATTGTCTCCTACTCACTCTGTCCAACTTGATCTACCCCTGCATCTAGTATCCCCCAGCTCGGCTGCTTCCATTCTGCCTAAAACACACGGTGAATCCCCACCCAAAGCCTCAGATAACATAACTCCATGCTGATCAATAGTGGTTGGCCATCCTGGGAAGGGTTCAAGGTACAACAAAGGCTCAGAAGCACGGTGCTTGCTGGCTGAGGACTGACACGTGTTCCCACATTGGTTGAAAGTGGAAGAACTGAGGGCTGGGGAGATGGTTCAGAGCCCTTTCCTGGTGTGCGTGGAGCCTGGGGTTGAGTCCCTAGCAAGGGTTGGGGGAAGTTGCACAAGTGAAAACTTGAGTTTGAAATGTAAAATCCTGAGCCTGTGAGTAAGCAGACTCAGGAAGGAAGCTGTTTTCTACTGTCTTAACACTTTTTCCTCCTTTCACGCAATGTTCATTGTAAGACAGGAATCAGTATTAAGAAATTCTCAAATTGTTTCCTTTGGTATGAATTTAGACTATCTCCTTAATGCAAACAAGGTGTTTATCTGCCACTTAAAGCCAAGTACAGTGGGCAGAGCTGGAATGATTAAGTAATTATGGGCTATTAAACCCTCAGTGTTTTGGAGGTGAGATCATGCCTACAGGAGTTGGTGGGCAACACCAAGAAAGTATTACCTCTTTCTTGATGAATACCTGATTCTTTTTATCATCTCCTGCGAGTCCTGTTTTGTAGCCATCTTGGGTACTAGCAGTGATGGCGTTAGAGACAGCAGGGATAAATGAGATCCAAGGTGCTTCTCCATCCAGAGTTTCACCCCTGGGTTTCACAGGGTCTCTGGAACACGGACAAGCAAAGGTTGCCAACCTACTTGAGTTTCACCCCACCCACCTGTGGCGGAGGTGCTAACAGGCGTGGGAGAGTCAGAAGGCCAGAGCCCAGGCTCCTCTGCTCAGATCCTTGGGGTGCTGGAGACTCTCTGGCTGTGTTTCAGAAGGAGCCCCACTACAGCCCTGGCTTGGAAGACCTGCTGGCCCTACTGCAGAAAAAACAGTGAGGGCTGGGCATCAGTTGCTGCAGAACTCACGCTCACACCCGAGGAGGCGGCTGCAAGGCCTCTTCCTGAGCAGCAGAGTGTGATGGGCTCAGCACCAACCTAAGACCTTGCACCCTTTCATGGTAGCAGCCCCAGGACCTTGCATGGCAACCTTGTGCACATGCAAGAGAAAGGCACCAACCACATGTCGGACAGAAAGGGAAAAGCCAGCGGTACTGTGGAAGAAGAACAAGGCTCCACAAAGGAGGCCTCTGAGTTCTCAGGCAGACAAACACCCAGCTGGGGTTGCAGCCCTGCGAGCATCTAGCAGAGCCCTCGTAACAAAACTTTATGGGATCTCTGTGATGGACACTGGGGATTCATTTGAACAAAGCAGACAAAGCCTCCTGCCTTCCTGGAACACACATTCGATGAGAAAGAAACAATGAACAATAAGCACAATAAGTAAAAAGTCACATAATAGGTTAGAAAGCGACAGTATGACGCAGGGAGAAAGAAGTCTAGCTACAGTAGTGAGTGTCGAGGAGAAAAGGGAAGGCCCAGCTCTCAGTCACATCAGATTCTTACTGGGTGGAACTTTCAGGGAGTGGAATTAGCCACATGGACACTTGGCATTGAGGACAACCCGTACCTGTAACCTGAGGTGAGGATGTGTCTGGCGTGGCTGAAGTTGGGAAGAACACTGTGGTTGGTGCTGACCAGGTAACAGGGAGAGGTGCTCAGAGGGGTGGGGGATAGGCCGCATCACTGTAGCTGTGAAGCCACAAAGGCTGGCTGTAGAGGGCTTCATGGCTACTGGAAAAACCTTGGGCCTTTCAGTTCAGATTAAATATGAAACTATCAGGGATTCTCCAGGCAGGAAGTGACGTGACCTAGTTTACTATATACAAGGAACATTTTGGCTTCTGCTGGCCTTCTGTCAAGATGTTGTTAAAAGAACTGTTTTGTAATTGCTGCATTATCCTGTTTCTGTTGTGTACAAACAGCTATCAGCTGAAAGCTGTGGGACTCAAAATGATGGGGAAAAATATCATAGCCAAGGGGCTATAAGGAGCAGCTCAGGCAGTGTCTGCTGCCCTCCAGATGCATGCCAAGTGCTGCCCAGTGCTACCCTGATTCATGGAGCAAATAGAAGAGGGGCTCCCTGCTTCAGGGACGAGCCCTGTCATCAGCTGTCACCATATTATGTGCTGCCAGGACTCCTCCTTCCCTAAAATAAGAAAAGATGAATATTTGCCCTAGATTTCTCTCACTATATCCATAGACCAGAAAAATCTACCTGTGCATGTACAAGTATCTATCTTTATCATAACTATTAAATGTCGGTCATCTTATAATGAAACTGCTTCATCTGATTAGCTAGATCATCTCAGAAACCAAATTTAAAAATAAAACACTGAAGTAACTAGCTAGCCCAGTGAGCCTTGAGTAGCACGGCTTCTTGGCATAGTGGCTCAGCAAACAGGGAAGTAGGAAGCTGCAGCCAGTGGTCAGGCCCCTCCAACTCTCTAGGCCTTTCCCTTCTCTATAAGAGGAACAGACTCAGTTCTCCTCCCTGTGGACATCCTTATCCTGAGGTTGGCCTCCGCTGCAGACACACTGATGTCTCAAAATTGTTCAGTCCTGTGAATCACATTCATGGGTGGCGAAATAGCATTAACTGGCACTCACTGGGACGCACACTGTGCACCACGCGCTGTCCTGTTTGCTCTTTACACGTGTCAACTTATTTAATCATCGTCACACCCTTCCCAGGAAGGGGAAAGCGTCATCTCTATCCAGGCAACCAAGGAATCCCGTGGCTGAGTAATTAGCCCAAGATCACACACCTGTAGGGGCAGCTGGACTTTGAGTCTGGGCAGTCTGACACAGGTGCCTGGATCCCCAGGACCCCCTGGCTCATCTCAGAGCAGAGGTGGTGCCCTACGTGGCCCGCTGAGCCTCTTTGGGTACTGCCAGCGGGACAAGGCTTGAGGTGGGCCTCCTCGTAGCATGTAGGAATGAAGACCCCTGGCTGGCCACAGAGGAGAGAGGTGCTTGTACACACCAGGGGACAGGGGCCCTGCCCACACGGGTGTTGAATGATGTTCCAGCCCAGAATATTTGAACTCAGCTTATCCTAGGAAGTCTGTGTGGCTCATGCTTTAACCTGTGTGCTAAGTTTCGCTGTTGTCCAGCCTGACAACAGGGTGGGCCACACTCCCCTGCTCCCCTTCCTCTTCCTCCTCCTCCCCCTCTTTGCACCTCCATCTCTCTTCTCTTCTGCGTGTATTTTTCCCTTCTTTGGCCACTGTCCTTATTCTGTCCCCCAGCAAGGAATGGTAATGTAGTGGGATTTAGTAGAAGAACAATTAAACCACCTTTCCACCCACAGCCAACTATAGGAATTCATGTCAGGTCAAGTTGTGCTGCAAATCTGAAGATGGAGTTAATTTTAGCTGAGATTTTTGAGAGTTTCTGAAATTGTCAGGGTGTTAGGGACTGGGGTTTCCTGTGTCATGCAGTGATGAGAAAACTGTGCCTTCCTGAGGCCTCTTAGCATGAATCGGAAGAGGGCCAGCCTAAGCAGAGCCCAGGTAGGCCGGGCAGGGCTCATGTTTACTGCCTTTTCAATTCTCCACCAATGTCTAAAATGTAATTTAGAAGTAGACTCTAGCACGGGAAACATCTGCTGCCCAAAATAAAGGCAGTAAGACATCTTTCAACTCGGGATTTACAAACCAAAGGTAGGAATCTTGTTCTAGAGTGTTTGTTCATCTGGGACATAGTTTGTTTTACCCACTTGACAGGTACTGGTGCATCTGGGTGGGTTTCCATTTGAGGCTGATGTAATGTCAAGCTTAAAGTTATCTCTGATAAACCATTCCATGACTGTGCGTGTCTCTTGCTATTTCTAGTGCTCAGAAGAAGAAATGCAAAGCGAAGGGCTGCAGGCATGTTTATAGTTGGAGCCCAGAGCAGGCACTCTCAGCACGAGCGAGGGGAACTGTTAGTTCCGTCAAAGCAGCAGCTCCCTGCTACCCCTGCTGAGGTGCATGTGCAAGGCAGACCTTGGAGAGCTGGATGATTTAAGTGCCTGTTCTTGCCCCTAGAAGGAACTTTGATGACAATCTCTTTCACCCACATTTTCTTGAGGGCATTGAATAACCTCAGAACGGTCTTGGGACTTGCCAAGCTATGGGTTTTTACACCAGTGAAGTAAGGTCCAGCTCCTCAGCCTCGTTTCCAAGGCCCTTTCGGCCCTGACTCTGTTGTGTGGTTGACCAAACCTCCCATGCCATTACTTAGTGTGCATGACTTGATGAAATTTTCTGCTACAGAACCATATATTCTGCCCAGACAGTAGACTCAAGCCATGTTGGGCTTCAGTGTGCCTGGCTCTCCTCATCTATGGGGTCTCCACCGACACCACCCACCCACATACATATGCCTGATGCTTCACGTGGTTAGCTCTGATCCTTCAGCATCTCTGTTTCAATCTCTGCTCACCTGGGGAGCCTTCCTTGGCCTCACCGGCCTAGTGGTCAGGACCATGTTTCTTCTCTCTATTCCTGGTTCTTATTGGAAAATTGACTGTATTTCTGTCTCCTAAGTTGTCAGAGGAAAAGAGTTCAGATTTGTGTTGCTCTTCTAATTCCAGAATGCAGCCTGGAATTCACGAATGTTTAAAAAGTAGTTCTTATTGGATAGAGGATAGATGGATGCATGGATGGATACATGGATGGATGGCAGGCAGGCAAGTAGGGAGGAAAAAAAATGATAATAGATTAAAAGAAAAGCCTAGGGTGTGAAGCCTGCAGACATTATTCTTGGGGATTAGTTACTCCTACTGCCTGCTGAGTTATTGGACAAAAACCTAGATTCAGCTTAGACTCACTGAAGGAGGCTCGCCAGCCTCCCTACTACTTGGTTCTGTCTCTGACCTAATGAGGCAGAAATTCTTTCCACACTTTTCAGGTATGGAAACTGAGGCTGAGGGGGAAATGCAGGGTGGTCTTGTCCACTGTGGCTGTGTCATTCTTCCTACCCTCTTCAAGGCCAGCCCCACCCCAGAGCTCCCCACACTGGGATTAGCAACACAGCCTAGGCTTTTGCACTCCCAGCTAGCCAGCTACATGCTCACCCTGGGCAAAGTCCTTCTCTGGGTGGTGTGATTTGGTCTCACTGCTCTCCCTGGCTGGTGTTCCTTCTGGCTGATTTGTATTTTCCCTTATGTAAGTAAGGGGGGGGGGGGNTTTGTATTTTCCCTTATGTAAGTAAGGGGGGGGGGGAGTGCTAATAAAATTTTATATGTGTGTTCTGCAAATGGGTAGCACATTTGCAATATCAAAGATGCCCAGTGCTCAGACAGTCCTTTTGTTAAAAGCGGGCAGTTCTCCTGCCCCACCCTTCCCCAGTCTCTCCTGACAGAATTCCTCTAAGGCAGGCAGACATCTTTGCAGCCGCACCTCCATGTCAAAAGCACCTCAACCAGCTAACGCCAACCAGAGAACAGTTGAAGGCAATTACTGGAATATTAGCAGCACAAACTTTTCTTTAAACAGTGATTTTCCTGACAGAAGCCAAGATGTTTTAAATCTGATTTGGCATTCCATCCATAATTACCCTGATCACACCCTTCCCCTAAATAATTTCCAGAGTGATAGAAGTGAGGTTGGAATTGCAGCTGAGTGTTGTATTTTCGTTAACAGTTCGTGTCCCAGTCATACTATTTTACCCCTTTCTGCACGTGGATGCTTATTATGTGCTTTCAGGAGTCAATGTGGCTCAACATTCACCTGGGCTTTCTTCTGGGGAGCTGAGGGATGAAGTCCTGTGTGTCTGTGAGACGCTGAAAGGGAGACGGGGGCAGAATGCCTTGAGCGCAGGAGTTACACTCCCCTGGGGCTGATAGCGTCCCCATTTCTGAAACAACAACAAAAGCCACTAGCACAAAGCTCAAGTTTATATTATCTTATTTATATAACACTGCACATATGTGTTGTGCACATGCGTGTGTGTGAGTGTGTGTGTGTGTGTGTGTGTGTGTGTGTCACTGGGGATTGAGCCCAGTGCCTCATTCATGCTAGGTCTGTATTCTATGACTGAATTATGTTTCCAGCCTGAAGATAACAAATAATTATGAAATAATAAAATTGTAGAGATAGAGACTAGATTAGTGGTTGGCAGCAGCCATGGATGATGACAACGGTCTGCCTGTGTCTACAGAGGAGTAGCACAAGGGACTCTTTGGTAAGAGTTGTGTATCTTGACTGTGGTGACAACGGCATGGACGTGCGTATATCAAATTGTATGAGATGCCACACACCTTTAATCCCAGTTCGAGGCCAGCCTAAGGAACTTAGCAAGACCCTGTTGCAGTGTTAAGATCCTGTTATGTTACAGCACTTGCATAGCATGTGCAGGACTCTAGGTCTAATCCTATGCACCCCCCAAAAAAGTTGTGTAAACTATAAATACGTGACACACATGAGAACATGTAGAGCTGGTAAGAATGAATTCTGAAGAATAAAGAATGCTGAGGGCACTGTTGTTCTCAGCTTAGAGCCCGTGTTCTTTGCTTCCAAGAAGCCTCCAAGTCTATGGATAGGTCGTCAGTGTTTAGGTGATTTAAAAAAAAAATCTACATTTGGGACCCAGGGGTATACCTCAAGGGTAAAACACTTCCTTAGCACACACAAGGCTTTGAGTTTGATCCTTACTATTGCCCCCCCCAAATTTTCTTTATAAAGAAATCTGCCATGAACATCCTTTGACTTTTATGTTTACAGATATGATTTGTGTTTCTGGCACTTTTAAAATATGACTTGACATGCATTTTATTGGTTCATAATTTTTTGAGTGCACACACATTACATGAAGAGAAGCCAGCCCCATTCTGGTGTGGGGACTGATTTCTGCCGCTGTCTCAGTTACTCTTCTCTCATTGCTGGGACAAATACCCGACACCCAAAATGAAGAAAGAAAAGGTTTATTTAGCTCACATTTACTGGAGGTTTCAGTCCATACTCAGCTGTCTCCAAGGCAGAGTGGCACGTGACACAGAGCAACCTTTCATGGTGGCAGCAAAGAGCAAGAAAGCAAAAGGGAGGAGTAGCAGCAACAATGGCAACAGAGCACAAGTCTGTCTCCCTTAAATTGCATTCAGGCTCTCCACTCCAGGCTGGGTGCAGCACTCACACTCATAATCCCAGCAGCACTCACACCCATAATCCCAGTGGATCAGGAGTTAATCACGAACTCTAGAAGTCTGCCCAGTGACTGACTACATGAGGCTTTGTGAGGTCAAGTAGACACAAATGATAGCAGCCTCCTTTCAGGAAAGTATTCCATTCAGGAAACATGGGGAAAGGGTGACAGTCAGATAGATTCAACCCTTCTCACCTTTCCTGTGACTGATGTTATTTGACACATACTGGGCTAGAACTTTCACTTTCTACACTGAACACTTTTAGGTGACTTTTGTCTAAAAACAAAATGGTCTTGGGCCCGTTTTCTAGGGCCTAGGGAGATCATGTTATGCATACCAAATACTGTTCACCTCTTAAAAATTACTTTATTGAAGTATAATTCATGTGCTATAAAATTTACCTATTGCAGGAGAGCAGTTAGAACATTTCTCCCATACTGTACAACCTTCCCCACAGCTCAGGGTCAGAGCGTTTCCACCATCCCAAAAGGCCTCCTTGAGATCTGCAGCTTTGAATGACTGGAGAATTACGTTATGTGTATGTTCAAGTACCTTTGTAGTGAATGGCCTTTTAGAACCATTATTTTTTTTTTATTAAATCCTAGCAAGTAGGACACAAGCCACTGGTTTCTCTTACTCATCGTTCAGTCTTTATCAATATGTTTGTATACCGCTTGTCTAAAATGGACTGCGTTCAACCAGTAAGTATCAGAGCCTCTTCTCGGTGCCAGGAACTACTTTGCTGTCTCTTAAAATAATGCTCAGAATGTACTTCTCATGCTTTAAAAAGTATTCTGTTGATCTTGATTCAGCAGTCACGTATTTCCCATCGTGTACAGTGGAGGGTATCACAGGGAGTGATGTGTGGGCCCTGGCTTCAAGGAGCTGATGAGTGTAACACAAAGATGCAAGCTAAGACATTTTGTGCGACCCCATAAATAAGTTTGCTGGACAGTCTGCCTCTTAGGACGGCAGGTAAGCCAATGGCATTAAGTCCTGCGAGCTTTGTGGCATGTGTTGAGCCCATTTTTTGCTCTGGAAACTGGCTTCTTTGCCCTATGTGCACTCTGCCATCCACGCACCATCTTGTTTGAGGGTTTTATGGAGACAGAACCCTGAGCGGGATGGGAGCACATCCTAGTAGAGCGAAAGCCTTCAGGCATTACAGTCCCGGCAGCCGTGCACTGCCTGATGGTCAGCATTTACAGTGAGGAGCGCCTGCCGACTTCATCAGGAAACGCCTCCCTGTTCTGCACTACTTCAGAGCACGTTGAGTAAAAAATATTTCTTTTCTCAATGAGGAGATGGGAATCGACAAAGAATTAAAGCTGAGGTAAAACGCAGCACATGGTGCAGTTCTAAATTAAATGGGATCCTGCCAAGGATCCTGCCACAGGCAGATGCCGTGGCAAAGGAGGCTTGCTTCCTATAGCGGGAGCAGCGGGGGCCTCGAGCCACCAAGGGCCACGCTGCCACAGGTGCACGGCACAGGCTAGATGCCATTAGGAGGGTACAGAATGAAGTGAAAGGGACTACATTTCCCCTCATTTATTTAGACTATACCGTCCTGTATTTATTAAACTTCTCAATTTAAATTAGCGGTGTAGAAATAAATGAACAGGATCATGTTGGAGATCTGAGGTTTAGTACTGTATTTCTAGCTCTACATTTCATGATGTTCACTGTTTTAAATTTTCCCCATTCATCACAGAAAACTGAGGCACTTGATTTCCTTGGGACACTATTGATGATCTTTGATCTAATCATAAAACGGCTACACTTGGGAAGAAAAATGGGTAGAAAGCTTAAAACAACAACAGAAATGCTTTAATTTTAGCGATTTCTTGTTTTTCGAAGTCCAGTCTCTCCCTTAGTTTTCCATATTTTGAACTGCATATGATTATACAGATCTCTTGTCCCCTTGAGGTACTCTAGTATGAGGAGCAAGTGACAGGGATCATGTCACACGTCTTCTACCCTCTGTTCGGAGGCCACCACGGTGGAGACCTGTGTATGTACCCAGTAGCTGCTAAGGTCATGTGACTGCTCTTACTAGATCTAATGGCCTCTGGTTTTGAATATTAGGCTGGTCAGAGAGCAGTGTCAGCCCTCCTCCTACTCCTTGGCCAGCACCAAAGACAAGCAATGCAAATGGCAAGAGCCCTGCACTGAAAGGTAATACGACATTTTATCCCCCTGCAATGAAGTTTCTTTCCTTTCCAGCAAAATAACACTATGTTCTGGATTTCTCTGCTAACAATCACTTAGGCATCGAGGACTCAGTGCATGGCTGTGCGATGGATAGTTTTGCATGATTCTAGAAATTACATTCTGACTTCCTTGCTGGCTTACTTTTGTGCCTCATTATTCCCTTTATCAACTTGTATCTAATGAGAATGAATCACACACGTTTCTCCATGTGATGGACTACTGTCTGTGTCACTGTCTGGAAATATCAAGGTATAAAAGGGTCACTGTGGTGTGCAACCTTCAACTAAAAAATAAAAATTGCAACCAGCCAGAAAGGAATTTAATTAATTAGTGCTCCTTAGAAAGGGACAGGCTCCCAGTCGTCAGAAGCAATCCTTTCCTAAGGTCTATTCTCTTTTGAGACAGACCTCCTAAAAGAACATCTGCTCGACTGAAGATCTCAGTTTTGCAGCTCTGTCTGTGTTCGCCTGGTCTTCACCCGCTTTCCCTTTGACCCCTGGAAGTGAAAGGCAGTGTCCATTCCGTGATCACCAAATGTCCCACGTGCTGTTCTAAGTGCTATGCAAATGACTTCTGAGGATTGCCCCAAAGTGCAGTCCCTTGGCCCCTCCAGCAGCTCCATGATTCTTTCTGAGGACCGTGTAAGACTTTGCAGAGGTTAAAAAAGAATGGGAATGAGGTGTAGCATAGTTTCTCTGGGGATATCTTTAAGATCTCTTGGTATTCTCTATCAAGAATAGAGGTAGACTAATACACCTACGTCACTCTTGCTCCATGCAGTATCCTTGGGCAACTACTACATGATGAGGAGAGAAAGACATTAATAATTGCCGGTGGCTCCTCATACCTTATGCCCCTTCACCAAACCAGACTGTGTGCTCCCAAGGCTCAGCTCATCGAAATAAAAGTGTTTTGAGAGCTGGCCACATGGAATTCAGTGAATCTGGCTCATAATTATAACTCGCCTATTACTCTGCTTGCTCGTAGTCTTTTATCTCTACAATTAATAGCTGTACCTAGATGTCAAGAGATTTTAAAGCAAAAGGAGGAGAATCAAAAGTATGAAATGATCACAGGCCATGCATGTGTGGATATAATCCTACTTTTGTCCCTTCACCCTGAGCACTTTGAGCAACTTGTCCTACCAGTATTTGCTGAGACCGGCCAGGGGGCAAGCACATTCCTCGATGCTCTCAGCTAGAAAGATACCCCATCAGAGACATGCTTCTGGCCCTCTTCCCTGTTGGACCAGAAACATAGTATGGGTCATCTAACCCAGTGAACTTAAGATTCTCATGTGGAGTGATTTAGGGAGCTAGAGATAGATGCATATAAAGAGCCCCTACGTATGTGGCAATCACTTGCATGAAGCACTCTTCTGAAAATGTTTCCCTCATCTGGAAGAACTTGCCTGCCAATCATGGCATTCAGGACATGTGGGCACGTTTTGGAAAAATAGCAGTACAAGTGCTCCAGCAGGGCTGAGGGTGGAACCTCTTCCCCAGGGAAGGGAAGGTACACAAGGGCCACTTTCTGAAGGCAGAGGAGGAGAAGCCAGACCTGGAAAGGAGGAGCCTTTCTGGGCCTGTGGCTTTGAAGGGTGAAAAGAAAGGCCGTGTTCTCTGGCCTGACCCAGCAGACGGGAGGGATCCTCAGAAAGACCCTAGAAAGCACCTTGCTGCCTCTGCCATTCACTCTGGGTTCTGAAGTCACTGTTTCCTGGTCAGGGGAAGCAACAGGGGCTGAGGTTCGGAGCAGCTCTGGGGCAGGAGCTGGAAAGGTAGCGGAAGGTGGGGATTAACTAGCACAGAGCTTCTTGTTCACCATGCTTTGAGCTCTAGTTTAGAAATGTTAGCTATCCCGCAGGGGCACGTGGGATTCTCTGACCTGTTGGAGGCACAATTAACAGGATGTGTCAATGTCCTAGGTGGTGCTGGACCTACCTGCACAGAGCCTGGCAGAGGTAGGCATTCACAGAGTGGGTCTGTTGATGCTGGCTTTTCTCTCCCCAGAGCCTGCCAAGGCTGCCTCGGACCTGACCGCCTGGTTCAGCCTCTTTGCTGACCTCGACCCTTTATCCAACCCTGATGCTGTTGGGAAAACAGATAAAGAACACGAATTGCTCAATGCATGAGTCTGCAGCCTCCAGGAGGGAGGCTTCTGCCATTGCCCTCTCCGGCACACACTGGGGCAGGCAGAAGTGTAATGTGATCAGTATGTTGTTTAATATTTACGTGCCATTTTAATAAAATGAAAGGGTCAACGGCCCTTATATTGGTTTGATTATTCTTATTTGGTCTAAAGGGTTTAGTGTGTTCTCTGTGTGAATCTGAACTGCCCATGCGTGTCAGGAGTGCCATCGAGGCCGCCACTTTCCAGTCAACAAACATCCTGGCCACTGTGGAATCCCAGGCGACATGAGAGCCAAGTTGAGATCAGAAGCCTACTGTGTATTGGGCATAAATACAGTAAGTCCCCGACTTACAAACATGAACATTCAAGACTTAGGAACTTTCACAGGTATTACTGTATAAGACTCACTTTCTCAGATACAATGAACCTGACTTAACAAACAGTTCTCCCAGAATGGAGCTCATGTAAGCCAGGGACTTCCTGTCATGTGTCATACAGTCCTCAGAGCAGCAGGAGGCTACCGAAGCTCCATGTCCCCTCCTGCTCTGAGAGGAGGGTTCTGCAGGCAGAGTCCCTCTCTTTGTCACACCACCTCTCAGTGACCCTGGATGAAGCTTGCTGCAGCCCCCATGGCACTTTCCAGGAAGCCTTGGGCCGTCCCTCGGGGAGGCACTGGGCTTCACTCCACTGAAGAGCCTTCTGCAGAAGGCAGCCATCGCTGCAGGTACTGGTGTCTCCTCTATTGCTTTCACGGTTTCGGTTCAGAAGCATGTATTTCTGGAGCCTCTCGTGAATTTTTTTAATTAAACAGAGAAAACATTTAACATGCAAAACTAAGTCATGGCGTCTGTGTGGGACTCTGTTGTACTGCAGGAGGCACCCTGGGTGTGAGGGATGGAGAGGGATGGAGGAGAGCGAGTCTGCTGCAGCCTTGAAGCTTCTGACTTGATGCCATTTGGCCCCCAGAGAAGACAGCTTGGGGTGGGGCTGGGGCTTCTGTGGGGTCAGGCGGGCCCAGGAGCAGCAGTTCTGCAGTTGGACACACAGATGCTCTCTGCCTCTGTCACAGAAGCCAAAGGTCCCAAAGCTGGCAGCTCTTCTCCCCTCCTACGTTCTTCTGCCGTGTGAGGGCCACACACACTTGCATATCCACATACATCCTCCATCAACCCTCAGTGATACGGAACTGCCGATGGCCAAGAGGCAGCCCCGCGCCTGGGCTCCTGAAGCTTGGGCCCCAGCTCTGATAAAACTTCCCGGGCTTCCACACAGGAGCGCCCTCATGGAAGAGCCTGACCACCGCAGCGCCCCCCATGGCGCTGGGCTGTTGGGGTGTTCCTCATGCAGGTGAGATAGGCTGGAGACCCCGCCGGTGACACGGCTCGAGTAGCTCCGTTGGCTTCTCAGCCCAGCACAGCCTGTCAGGGAATCTGTGTTGCTGTGTGAATTAAACAGAAAACATTGGATATGCAAAGTCAAGTCATGGAGTCTGTGTGGGGCGAGCTTCCATGGAGAACTGCGTTGGTCAGAAACTCGCTTAGCAGTTCCCTCAGCCTCTAACTCGCGGGCTTCAAGCACACCAGGATATACCTCCAGGATCCCCACCTCACACACACACACACACACACACACACACACACACACACACACACAAAGTTCTTGCTGTAACCCCAAACGCCAGCCCACAGCCTGAATTGGTGGTGTACCTCAGAGGGATACGGTTACAACCCCCGTCACCCCGCAAGAGCCCCCTGAGTCCCTTCCACCACAGGGAAGGCTCCAAGTCTCCTGAGGCGCCGTTCTACTTCCCGTAGTGCTCCTAGGCCCCACCTTCCCTTCTGCTGCCTGGCCTATGGAGCTGCGTGCTCTAGACATCTGCCTGTGCCAAGCAGGGCTACAGCTCCAGAGACGCAGTACTATTTCCCAAAATCCATCTCCTCAGCAGTCAGCTAGGGTCACCCTGGCTGTAATGGGTGAATGATCGCCAAACCCCTTTTGTCCCTCGTGCAATATGGACCATCGCTCCTGCTTCTGTCCTGGGATTGTTTGCAACCACGAAAGCCTACAGCAGCTGCAGAGGGGATCTGAAGCTGTTGGGCCTGGCTTCTCTGTCCAGGTGGTGGGAGGGTAAGTAGGGGGTGGGGTTCTTCTGTTTTGAATGGATTACTTTAAATACTACCAGACTGTATTTTAAAATTGATCTGTGGGTGGAGAGAGGATTGTGGTAGTTGGACAAGCCTTATTACAAAGAAAGGGGGAAAAATTGCATACGAGGCATTTTCTCCCTAAATTTTCTTTACATTCTTTTTTTCTTAAAAAAAAAAAAAAAAAAAAGGGAAGAAAAAGATTCTGTTCTTTTTCCCATCTGCAGCTCGCTTGATCAGGCTCTTGATCTCTTTTGATAGGCGTGTTTTGATCTGGGCTCACACAAAGCCTCTTGACCACCTCTCCAGTTTAAGGAGAAGCAGCTGCGGCCTGATTCTCCTGTAAGTGGCCTGCATGCTGGCCCCGCTAGAGGCGTGCTGTCGAGCCACCGCAAGGCCCTTCCCTAGCCGCTCGTGGCTTACCTCAGGTGTGACCAAGACAAAGACGGGACGGCTCTACACGATGATCTCACCTCTTCACTTTCATCCCGAGCCCCTATCCCACTGGAAGCCGGGGCCACACGCAGCACCTGCTCCTGCAGTGGCTTCCTGCAAGTCTGGCGGTCTGCAGCCCTTCCCTCCGCCAACCGAGAATACACACATTTACACAGCGATTCCATTTCTCCTTGCTTTCTCCCCGGCTGGCATGGGCTCTTGGAATAGGGATTTAGTCCCTTCAGAATGTAATTTTAGAAATGTCAGGTTGATTTTGTGAGTGAGAAAAGCACCCATCAGCTTTGGAATTAGAAATATACTGACTCAGGAAGAACCAACACTTTCTGTCGGAATTTTCTGCCTGAGAAAAACGTGATCCCCTCCATGTTGGGAGCTCTGGGAATCCCAGTGGCCAGTGGCCATGAAGGCCTGGCTCATCTAGTGTGCCCAAGCCAGCTTTTGCAACTAGTGTGGGGCCAGCACTGGGGCCCCAAGATGCCACACGAGGCTTCCCAGGTGGTGTATGCTAGGCCTTGCTCGCCTTCCTCCAGGCTACAGCCCAGAGCCAGCTAGCTGAACCCCACGTGCTCCTCTCTCAAAGGCTGCTGTGAAAGGACCCCTCCCCAGAGGCTAGCTCTGGCAGTGGCTCAGAGTTAAATATAAAGACTATTGGGGTGGGGCAATGAAATAGCTCAGTGGTCTAAAGTGCCTGCCTAAGCAAGTGTGCAGGGACCATGGTTTGACCCCCGGTGCCACGTGCCACACCAGCCCCACCCCCAGGGTGAGCTGAGCCAGACACACAAGAAAGACAGAGACAGAGACAGAGACAGAGAGAGAGAGAGAGACAGAGAGACAGAGAGAGAGAGATAGAAAAGAAAGACTTTGGTTTTGCCAATAGATCAAGGATGTCTGTTGTTATGATCCATTAGTACCCTCCAAACAGGCCAGGGCAGCAAACCCTCTACTTTGACTTAAGCCACCACCCCAGCCCCAAGTTCAGAGCCGTTCACAGCGCAGCAATGGAGTTCTCTCCACCCTTGTCGGAAGACAGACTTGGGCTTGGAGATGACCCCAAATGATTGGCAGTGATTGCTGCGAATACTGCGCTGGGACAGAGTTAGATAAATGAGCGCATTCACAGTAGGTGTGGGAGTGGGAGGGTAGCACCCGCTACGGCCCCACGCTTGTCTTGCATGAAGCTTTTAGGGTTAGCTATTTCTTTAACTCAAAAATAATCAGAATCTGGAATCTTGAGAGAGGGAATGAATAAGACAAAGCCCAAAAAGCATCATTTAAAAAAAATTCTTCATATAGTCTATGTATTAATCTTCTGTTGGAAAATATTCTTCCCATTCCCCAAGTTTTCTTTTCATTCCCTTGGTTGCTTCTTTTGCTGCACATATCATTTAATTTACTGTGGTCCTGTTTGTTGCTTCTGAATGCTGTCTCCTGTGCCATCTGGGCTCTGTTCAGAAGGAACGGCTCTGAGCACCCACGTTCTGCTCACCTATGATGGTAAGAGTTTTACCTATTTTGTTTTGTGGTCAGCTTTTGTGTCTTAACATTCGTTAGAGCCCTCAAAATAAAAGACTCAATCAAAAAATTGACAAGTAAAATGAACACAGGCTCAGCAGAAGTAGGGTGGCCAATAAGTACATGCAAAGATGTTCAATGTCATGGGTCATTCAAGAAATGCAAGTTAAAACAACACTGAGAGTCCATCTTCTCCCAGAAATCATCAAGAAAAATCACACAGTAACAAATGTTGGAGAGGCTCAAGGGACAAGGAACCCTTCCACACTGCTGGTGGCAATGTAAACCAGTACAACCATATGGAAATCAGCACGGAGAATCTTGAAACTAAAACTAGAAATTCCATCTCACCCAGTTCTTTCCTTCCTCAGTATCTTCCCCGAAAAGTTACGGACCTCGCAGTATGACAATAAATGCCCATCTGTGCTTAGAGCAGCACAACTGATAATAGCTGAAGCATGAAGGCATTCCTGTGTGTGAATGGATACAGCATGTGGTGTTTGAACCCCAAGGTGCTCTACTCTGCTGTAAAGAAAAATGACCTCAGGCAGGTGAGCTAGCTCAGTGAACTAAGTGCCTGTTTTGGCAAATGCGGGGAGCAGGGTTTGATTCCTGGTCCTGCATGTCACGCCAGCACGCACTGGGCTAGCAACCGAGTCCCAGCACGGTGGTGCATGCCTGTAATCCCAGCACTGGGAACGCTGAAAAAACAGGAGGAGCACTACGAGTCTGAGCTGTGTAGTGAGACCCTGTACCAAATACATAAATGGAAAAAAAAAGGTGACCTTGAGTCTTTTGTAAGAAAATGGATTCACTTTAAGACCATAATGGTAGGTGAAATAAATCAGACACACAGGCCTAAATGGCACATGATTTCTCTAATAAAGAACAAAATAAATAATAGATAATAGGATGAGGGGCCAGGGAGATGGCTCAGTAGAATAAAAGCTTCCCTGGCAAGCACAAGGGCCTGAGTTCAATCCC
>NDGM011044191.1:0-10125 GCA_002564305.1 Octomys mimax | reverse complement strand
ATGTATGGAAATGTGAAAGACAATTTTGTATATTTGTTTGTTACTAACTCAGATCATTAAAATAAAAGCAATTTTTTAAACAACAACAACAAAAATAAATAAATAAATAAATATATGAGAACAAATAAAATTAACCAGCACAATGTCCCACCTGAAAAACAAAAGGAAAATAAATCCTGTGGGCCCCAACATCCCTCTAAACTATGTTTCTATTTCGTTGTATTTGTTCAGCAAAATTTCTCTAAAGATGCATGACTATCCACCACATCTGCTCTTCCTTAATTCTCCTCTGATGCCTTTCTGTTCAGTAAGCCATAAAACCTCTAAACCACCCTCCAACCCTCTTATTCTGCTTGATTTATCTCTGCAAAAATAATCACCATCTACCATCTATACCTATTTTGACACATACTAAAATAGTATTAGCAGATACTTAGTGTTTTTGATGAGTAACAGAATAAATATTGAAAGCATATTTGGGGTATGCATGAGTGTAAAAGCAATAGTTATTTTACAGGCCCATGGTAGCAACTCAATATTTAATGAAAACAAGGATCCTCTAACAAACACTCATTTATTATCTATGTGTTTACTACTGAAATAAACCAACTAAGAAAGTGGGCTACAAAGTCAGAAATGAAAGGTATTTCACATGCCTAGTAGTGTTTGAAACACATATACTTAAAACAATTCTACTTTACAACACCATTTCAACCATTCATAAGAAATCATTAAAATCAACAGGAAGAAGCAAATTTTGGCCCCTGTGGAAGTAAGTTCAAGAGCGTGTGTTGGAAGACATGTTTTGTCACTGCCTGACTCTGAGAATTCATTCATTTAACCTTTCTAAACCTTGTGTTTATCTCTTATTACAGAAGTGACAGCTTGTCAGTTATATTATCCATTTTCCAATCCTCTGGGCATTATAAAATAGTTTCCCCTCTTTCCTGATTTTCCAACAATCTGTTTCCCAACAGTGTCCTCAGATGGAGACTTAACTTCACACATTATAGAGGATATAGAGACTAACTATGGAAATCACTGCACCTGCTCCACCCCTCATTCAGTTTAGAAACGTGCCCTTTAACTTGTCTCCCACATGTGCACCCACAAGCAAGCTTCTGATCTTGGCCTCTTCCCTTCCTCAGGTCTATGTTCCTACTCTTTGGCTCTATGCGGCCTCATGCATTAGCCTTCCATAATTATTTGTATCACCATACGAACTCTTTTACACCACTGAACTTAACAACATACCAAAACAATAACAGTGCAATAATAACACTGGAAAATCTTCCATCAATTAGCTGTATCTTAATTCATTTTATCATTCATATCAATGGGTATTTTAAGATATTTTTGCATTTGCTTCTTTGATTTTTCAAATGAATCTCCCATAAACATTTTACATGTATGCTTTGATAAATATATATAATTTTTTCTCAGTTAAATACTTCATGTTATTACTAGAGTCTAGGATGTACATATGTTCATAATACCAAATTATTTTCATAAGTAATTATATTAATTTGCATCCTATGAATGATGCAAATTGCCCTCTTGTCTCACCAAAGCATTATGGTCAGATTGTTTGATGTTTGTCAATCTGATGAGTATCAAATGGTTACTTATTATTTTGAATAACATTATCATAATTATTAAGGAGATTTGGTACCTTTTAATAAATTTATAGATGACATGTGTTTGTCCTTTCTGACATGCACACCCGTTTATGTTTTCGGACCTATTCCCTGTAGTATTGTCTTTTTCTTACTAAACATTTTCAGAGTTCATTACTTATTCTAGATATCAACCATTTGTTAGATGCATATGTCATTCACATATACTCCCAGTTCGAACTTTATCTTGTTTTCTACCTACATGATAAGTTTTCTGGAAAAAAAAATGTTTGATGAATAGTACATAGGTAGGTAATGTTTTTCCTTGTGGACTATGCCCTCACACCATGGCATACAGCCTGCTACAGCAGCCAGCTAAGAGCATACTATCTATGGATGGACTGCTGAGTTTAGATCCTAGCTCTGTTTCTCACCAACTGTACACTCTTAGGTACTTAGCTTTATACACATCGACTGCTTCATCTGCACAGTGGGGAGCACCTTATGAAGATTAAATGTTGTGAAGATTAAAGGTTCTAATATATTTAACTTGCTGGAACTGCAGTTAACATTTTAAATATTTAATTCTTAGTGGCCATTTTATTTAAGAAATTCCCACTCCTAGTTTATAATGCATTTTATTATAGTTTCTTCTGAAAGATTTAAAATTTCCCATTTAAATCTATAATCTAAATATTCTTTTATATCTCTATAGTGTGAGGTGTGGGCCGACAAGAACTTGTAAAATACTCCACAAATGAGTTCGGCAGCTTTGCTTAGGGACAAGATGTCACGTCCACATTGTTCTAATACACATTCTGCGGGAGTACCTGCTTCTGCCTCTTTTGATGGGTTGATTTTTTTATTCCCTCATCCAAGCGAGCATCGTGCCTCTCCAGTTAGACTTGCCCTTCCTGCAGGGCTCCTCCACAGTTCCCGCAGACAGGCGTCAGCTCCCAATTCCACCTCAGTGATGAATTGCATTCCAGTTGAATCTCAGTCCCTGCTTTTCTCTGTACTCTATCTATAAACTAGAATCAAGTTACCTAGGCTCACAATATGACTTCTTCATTTCATACTAAGAATGGAACTGAGCAAGTTACTTACTGCCGTATGCTTCTGTTCTCCATCCGTATACTAATATAGCATTATGTGCTACCTTGTAGCTTTCTTATAAACATTAAATAAACAAATGAATACATCCAAATCACTGAAAACAATACCTGATCTTCAGTAGGTACTGAAAAACGCTGTTACTTTCTAAAAGATTTCAACAAAGCAAATTTAATTGCTGAGGATCCCTTGATCTATATATCTGGTCAGCTCTGAAATTGCCCTAAACTCAAGATTTACATTGCCAGCTTCTTGCTTGGCTACTTCACGTTTAAGTGCATAACAAGCATTTTAACCTCAGCCTGACCAAAGCTGAACTATTGACCAAATCCAAGATTTTCTTCTCAGCAAGAATGAAACCATCACACATCCATTTGCTCAAGCTAAAACTTGAGTCAGCCTAGATTTATCTGATATTTTTCTTATGTCCATGTAATAAATTTGACTTCCAAAAGATCGCTCAGATAAATGTTATCCTAAATCCACTCCCTGAACAACTTCACAAGTAAATTTCCATGCTGCTACACAGCTCTGCTCCCTGGCCCTTGCGTCCCAGTCATTCCATGGTGACTGCATTCACTACCCCAATCCAATTTGCTGAAGTCATGCCGAAGCACTGTATAGCAATCACAGTGAACTTCAAACTCCTTTCAGTGGAGTACAGGCCAGAGTGGATCTGTCCCTTACTTATCTTTCTTTCTCTTTCTTTCTTTCTTTCTTTCTTTCTTTCTTTCTTTCTTTCTTTCCTTATGTATTTTAGGGAAGGGTCTACAGGGTGTTCAGGATCTTACTACTAGATCAGACTCATAGTGATCCACATATTTACAGCCTCCCAAGACCTGGGATTACAGGTGTGTACCACCACACCCAGTCTCAATTGCCTTCTCAGTGTGCCCCCGGGGTGGGACAGCCAAGGCAGGCCCAAGGATCCAACCACCTCCCCCCCTCCACAACCCCCAATACCGCCCCTGCGCCTGTTTGTAGGTGCTTTAATCCTCTGAGCTATTTGGCCAGACCCCTTACTTACTTTTCTAGGCTCATTTTGTACTCACCAGCTATCAAAAAGCACACACCCAGATCTTAAACTCTCAGGAACTTAAACTCATGAACTCATCCTTGCCTCTGGACATTTGTGACATTATCTTGGAATGACTGAACCCCAGGTCTGACAGGGCCTCATTTTTCTCACTAGATCCCAGCTCAAAGGCTACTTTGTGCAAGACTCCCTGCTAGACAACCCTAGTTAAAATGGGCCCACCTCCAACTGAGGAGTTTGTTTGTTTACTTTTTGGTATTTAAAACTTTTATGTCTACTTCTGTATTTTCTGTGCCTTTCAACCAGAAGTAAGCTTTTGAGGACAGCAAAGAAGTGTCATTTTCATAATTCCTAGAACAGTGCCTGATAGGCACACACTCAGTTCCCATTAAGGATAACTAAATGATGAACTGTCAGAACTTGTCCTAACGACTTTATATGCAGTTTTTCATTGAGTAACAGATATGTAATTTCTATATATAACCACTGAGGTAAATGATCTATGCTATCTGTTTTACAGATAAACCATAATACAAAGCTAATAAGTACTAAAAATAGGATTCAAAACTAGATCCTCTTTATCATTTTTACCTATTACATAATGTACACATAAATATTGAATAAATACCTGTATATTTATGTAGATATATTTTAAAGTGGAAGGAATGTAAAGAAAAAGGAGAAAAGGACAAAGAGAGCCATTTTTAGAGTCCCCCACACTATCACATGAACTTCAGAAGGTCGTAATTGAGCTTCAGAATTCACACCCCAATAGAATCTATAAGAAAAGTTGTTGCAACTTCCTGAGAAGTGCCTCCGGATACAACGGTTGTGAAAAATGCTATAAAAATGTAAAGTTGTTCTTCACACATTTGCTTAGTGTTTTGTCTCTGTTTGTCAAGTTGCAGTCTACACAAGACCACAGAGCTTTATGTAATTTAAGCTCACAGAAATATAAATCTGACTTGTCAGGAAAAAGTGAGGGCTTTTTCAGAAAGAAGCCCAAAGGACAGAGAAAGAAAACCCTGAAGGACAGAGATCCGGGAAGACTGTAAGAAGCTCAATTTTAGTTTTAATGTCCTTATGAATACTTTTATAAAGTTTTGTAAAAGTTAAAATATTTTTAAATTGAACACATGAAAAATATCCTAGACTCCCAAATCTGCTAAGTGTGGTAAACATCTTCTAGAAAACAGAAGGTGGTCCATTGATTCTCTCGTTGCCTTCTGTGCCACTGGTTTTCAGTTTATAAGACAACTCTCCCCACAGTTCTGTGGCTGTTCATGTAGCCAGGACTAATGGGAGACAGAATAGAGCAAGGAAAAGAAGAGGCAAAATGGAATAGAAAATATGTACATGAAAGTGTGTGACAGGGAATCTCTATCCAGAGTCTAACCTGCATAGCATCATAGGCCCTGTCCAAAATACTCATATATTGTAATGTTTCTACTCACTCTTCTCCAATGTTTATTCCTCAGGCCTCCCTCCAGATGTTAGAGCTCTCTTGTCATGCAAAGAGCCCAAGTGCTTCAGCATTTACATCCCCATTCCCCAGGGCTGGAGCTGCCTGTCCCAATGTTGGAAGTCTAGGCTCCTGACCTCAAGCTGGGGTAAGCTGAGAGGAGCCTCTTCTTCAAAATTCCCCTGGAGATCCAAGTGGAGTTGCTTTCCATCTGAGAGTCTTTCTATTCCACTACTTCTGCCTTCTAACTCCATTTCTAGTTTGTCCTGGAAGTGTTTTCCTAACAAATCATTTGTATTTGACTCTTCTGGGAAACCCAACATAAGAAAATACAGTACTACAAAGCTTAAGTGGAGAACTAAAGAAAATGCTATTATATCTAGGAACATCATGCTGCACATAATAGACCCTTGATAAATACCAACTACTTTTTTTAAAGAAAGCTGTAGGAAATTCTTTTTCCATAGATCCAACCTGGGCCTCATAATATGATATACCTGACAAATGCAGTCTTACCCAGCTAAACCAGGAGTCCTGGCTCATTATGAGCAGGCCCCATGTTATATGTAACATTGTCTCCTCCCCACAAATAATGTGAAAAGAGGGCAATACTATTTTTAACTTTTAAAATTTTTTATTAGCATATTTTTAATTTTTTAAAGAGAGTAAAAAATAGTAATAAAAACATTAGAAGGGCTGGCAATATAGCTAAGCAGACTAAATACCTGCTTAGGCAAGCTCAGGGACTGGGGTTCAATCTCCTACCCCCAGGCATGCTGTGCTTCCCACTGAGAACAGGCACGGTGATGCACAGGGGAGACTGAAAACAGGAGGATCACTACACATCCAATCTGCATAGTGAGAGCCTGTACTAAATACATAAAAAAGGGGGAAAAAAGAAAACATTAGAAATGATACAGAACTTCACTAAACAAAATAATATGAATCTGACAGTATTTGTTGCATTGTGTAGTCATTTCAACATAGTTGTTCAGATTACCAGATATATGCATAAAAATTGGAAAAGGAAAGAAAAATGTTTTAAAAATTAAGAAAAGAGAAGAAGAGGAAGACAAGAAAATAAGCATTAACTGATCCTTTCCACAGACCAGAAGAAATCTACAGTACAATTATCCAAGCCATCCTGCGTATAAGCATAGATATATCTCTTTCCCCCATTTCCTCTCCTGTCCTTCTCCTCACCTCAACAATTCCTTCCTTTTGAAAAGATTCATTCTCTTTTCACAGTATCTATTATCCCCTTCAGATTTTATTTACTTTTTCCTGTTCTGACAGTAGGGAGACAATATGATGTTTGCATATGCAGGTCTGATTCATTTCACTTACAAGTATGGTCTCTAGTTACATCCATTTACCAATAAAAGCCTCACACAATGTAATGTAAAATTGTTTACACCTCTTGTGTGGATTGCTATGTGTATATAACATATCTTAATTCCTTTTTTAGCAATCTCCCTTTTCTAGGGTGCAATAGAATTTAAAGAGAAAATATCACTGGTTTTAGAGACACACTTATCAGAGTTTTGAATTTATACTTGCTACTCATCTGCTTAGCTATTTTATCATAAATGAACCACTTAACTTCTCAAAATCTTGAGTTTTTCATCTGTAGAATGGAAAGAAAAAAAATCCCACTCATTGTCAAATTAGGAAGATTATATAAGATCTATCTGCTCAGAAAACAGCTAAGTGGTATAGCTAAGAGTGAACATGTTAGCCTCAGACTGCCTAGTCTCTAAGATCTGTCCCTTTCTAACTGTAAGTAATACTAAGTTATCCAGAGAAGTGGAAGTGAAAGAGACGGGCAATAGATAGGTGAACTAGGCAGGGTCATGATGGCCATGTGGGCTAAAGCATCAGACTCAAAATACATGGATAGAATAACAGACAGATGGCAGACAGACAGACAGACATTCAGACGGGCAGACAGACATTAAAGGAATCAGCTCACATGGTCCCAAAGTCATGCAGACTGAGACTACTAGATCCAGGAAAGCAAATGGCATAAATTACAGTACAAATCTGAATCCAAAAACCAGCAGAGCCAATGGCATAAGTTTCAGTCTGAAGGCAAGAGAAGATAGATGCCCCATTCCATGGAAGAGACCTTATTCTCCCTTACAACCCCTCTCCTTTCATTCAGGCATTCAGGGTCTGATGCAGCTAACGCATGTCAAGGAAGGCCAGCTGCCTTACTAAGCTTACCTTTTAGTTCAGTCCGTCTGTTGAAGTAGTAATATCATCTAGAAGCATTCTCATAGATATACCAAAAAATGTTTAATCAGATATCTTAACAGCTTCTGGCCCAATCAAGCTGACATAATGAGCTGTGCGAACATGAGGAACTTACACAGCTTCCATGGTCCTATAACAAAGCCAAATGCAAGTTCAAATATAAAATATCTATAGGAGTCCTTACCACATAATAACCTCTCAATATGTGGTAGTAGAATTACATATTTGGCATAGAAGAAACACAAAAATACGAGGTTCATTACTTTCAGAAGTAGAGAATGGACAGAGCAATTGAAAATTGGAAAGTTACTCTGACACTGAAGAAAGTATAGCCAGAATTTTAATTTTCTTTGGGCTCAGAACAAGAACAGAAGGTTTAGTCTTAGAGCAGCACATTTAGTTTAGAGGCACAGAATTTTGGTAGAAAATATTATTATAAGTTGAAATGAAGTATATATTGAGCAAGCCATGGAATCCCATTTCTGGAGTCTTAAGACATAACACAGCTGGAGTCTGTTTACCTAAAAGTAGGGGGAAAAAAGGCAGTTACAATCTTCTTCATGTTTCCTTCTGTTAATTCCAACCTTTAGCTTCCTGAGAAGACAAAGAGAACAATTTGGAATTTTATTTTTCCATCCATCTTCTTCCTTCTGTGAGATTAATATTTTTTAAAGAGGTGAAGAAACTTCACTTTCTTTTTTTAATCTGAGGGTTACCCTGCCTGCCACCTAGGAATAGAACAAGCAACACTTTAGTTTGTTGCCCCAGTGCTCACTGTCAAAAACACCTCCTACAGGTGCTGCGTCCTCTATCACAAACTGGTTTTTCAGGAGTTTTATAATAATTCTGTGTCACTGTCAACCACTATGTGGATCTTTATCCTAAGATATCTTAACATGTTGTCATCTAAAGCTTACTTTTCTGTGATTTAATATACCAATATAATGTAAAGACTTTTAAGGCATAGAATGGTAGTATTACAAAGATATTCAGGATTTCAATTTGAAGGACTTCTATTAGCACTACAGGACAGTTTGGACACCACAACAGATAATGGAAGAAATAAGTTATAGCCATAAAATAAAATAAGAAATCACAAGTCTATGAATGGTTTATAATCTTAATCTTCAAGTATTAATATCTCATGTTTTTACATGAAAATTGAAATGACTTGTCCAAGTTCACCTACTAAGTGATTGCATTTATTTAACAATAAAAGCCTCCTTCTTATAATTTTTAAACCATTTCAAGTTCTAGGATAATCACAGCTGTACTACAAAAACTATTCTCCTCCTGAATGATTTGAAAGCATATTGCTGATCCAATGTCACATTATACCCACATGCTTTAAAACAAGGACATTTTCTCATGTAACTACAATAAAAATGATCAAATTCAGTGGTTCTAGCAATCAGTGTACAAAAGCATCTTACACACAACACACCATCAATTAATATTTCTACATTTCAACAAAACAAATAACAGTGAAATGCATAACCATTGTCAAGCTTAGACATAACACATTATTATCCTAGGAACATGGATAAAAGAATATCTCACACTAGTACAGAAGAGAATTGGGGGATAGAAGAGGAAATGAGGGTTATGAGGAGAATGAAAACAATTGAAGTATAATATATGCAGGAATAAATATGTCAAAATGAAATGTAGTACCCTGTATAATTAATATATAATCATCAAATTTTAAAATTTAAGGAATATCTCACAAAAATACTTCACAAAGATTTTCCCATTAATATAGGAATATACATAAATGAAGATCTTTGTTGTTGTGGGGGCGGTACGAGTACATTTTGCTTCTTTTGTTTTGGTTTTGAGATAGGATCTTGCTATGCAGTTTAGCCTGGGCTTGAGCTCACTATGTACCCCAGCTGGCCTCCATCTAATATCCTCCTCCTGTTTCAGCCTATCTCTTCATGTCTCCACCTCCAGAGTATGAGTTACAGGTATGTTCCACCACACCAACTAAGACCTTTGTAGTAAGTTTACATTTATTTCCTCTGTGAAACTTAAAGATTAATTTCTAATTTTAGAAATATAAGACGTAGCAGTAACATTTATGACAGTAATGGCTTAACATGTTGCCATTTATATTATAGACTATTGTTCACTTATATGCACCTGTAATTTATAGACTAAATGTAAGAAATTACAAATTAGAACTATGCTTTTTCTCAAGTACATAAATAAATGGTAGCACCATAACTTTTTAAAATATTTAACACACCCTTTCATGTCTGTAGACTGCTTAATAATTGATTTTTCTTGGGTAAACAATATGATTTATATTTTACAATGCCTTTTTATAAATGCATGAAAATGATTTTGTTATAATAAGTGAAAATTTGAATCTATAGAAAAGGTAATAGAACTTCAAAAGTTTCCACTCACATATACAACTATCAGTCAAACTTTTGTAGTGTTTCAGAGAAATAGAAATAATTGTGCTATTCCATGTAATAAAAATTTCTACTGGGCATGTGCAAAAGCAATTTTCAGATATTTATAACACAATTATTTTAACATTTAAATTCATATTCAATGAATTTTCTGCATCCAAGTGTCAGCTGCATTCTTGTCAAAAGTACTAGATGCTATTTCATTTCAAATAAGGGTTCCTG
>NDGM011044169.1:0-11094 GCA_002564305.1 Octomys mimax | reverse complement strand
CAACAATATGCAATGTATTAATTATTGTAACTGTCCTACTAACCTGTTTTGAAACTGTTTCATAGCTATTTTCTCTTTTTTCTCATTAAAATGATAAAATAAATAGAAAATAGGAAAAAAAGTATTGAGGTACTTGCATAAATAAATAGATAGAGAAATGAACAAACGAATCTCCCAAAAGAAGACTGCATGGGAAATGATGTCCTCAGAGGAAGCCAGGCTTAACTATAAAAAGAAGAGGAAGAAACAATTTGGTGAAGTAAAGAATACAAGAGAATAAAGCACCGATGAACTGAGTTGCAGAAGCAACAGTAGGAAGACTCAGGTCAGCACGAATTTGGTTCAGGGTAGCAAATACGTGGAGCCTATGTTTGGGGATCACTGTAGGTGACTGGAGCTGACAGGGGATGCTTGGGCTGACGGGAGCTGGGTAGAGTGGTGGAATTGGTCCTGGGGGTCCACAGGCAGCCAGCTGGAAGATGTGGACAAAGCTACCAGTCACTGCTTCACCCTCACGGGGTGCAGAGTTGCTCCCTCAGATAGCTGGTGGGGTACCTTGCTCCAAAGGGTGAGCTCTAGAGCTGGGGAGACAGAGCTTCTGCAGCTTCATCTGCTAATAACTCCCAATTAACTAGACTTACTGGACAGAAAGACTGTACAAAGCCAATTGCTACTTGAACCACAGAACGGATTCTTAAGAAAAATAATTCAACTCTTTCCTTTTTCTTCTTTGGCTATAAATAAATAAAAGTCACCTTTGTTCATTAATTTGAAACAACCATCTCAATTTATGTATTTGGTTTCCATAAAACAGCCTCCTTATTTAAACAAAAATTCACATTACCCATTTATTGATGTTTTCAGTTTAAAGCGAACTCAGGCAGTCTAAAAACATTTGAGGCTGAAGTTCTGCAACCATTCATTGTGAGTGCCATAAAACTACTTTCTTTCTATATTGCAAAATCATGTATAGTGAAGTTCAGAACTCATGGATTCTGCATTTACTTGATGAAACTACTTTTGATCCCAGCTTTAGTACCTGTGGTTGTTTCACAATAATTCACGGACATGTACAGAGCAGTAAAAAACCAAAACAAAACAAAAGAAAAGAAAACATTTAGTTGACTCACATGCATGCTTCTAGCTGAGATCAAACATGGTGGGGCTCTCCTTTCTCCGTTCAGTGCTTATACAGTGCATGTGCCCCTTCACTGCCTAATTACTCCTACATTTCTTGTACTCAGTGCTACTTTTGTCGGTGTGTTGTTGTTTCACATGGCCTCCAAGCAGAAGGTTGAAGTGCTGTCTGGTGTTACTAAGCAAAAGAAGGCTGTGGTGTGCCTTATGGAGAAAACCTTGTAGATCAGCTTCTTGCAGGCATGCCTTATGCAATGCTATCATGCTGATTTCAGTGTTAATGAATTGACCATGCATATTATACAGATATCTTTAAACTGAAACATACATAGTAAATAATGGTGACATAAAATAAGTTATATAATGATCAGGTGGCACAAATATATCCAGATCCTTGAATATATTAATCCTGTGTTTTTCCTAAGGTTAATGATTCAATATTTGCTCATTCAGAATTTTTACTGACTTTATAGCCTCTAACCGCTGCAGAAAGCAAGAGCTGACTGGAGTTAAGGATGATTTTCTTACATTGCTTTTCACTGACCTATCAGCAAGAAAGAATCTGAAGACTTAACATAAGTGACCTGAGAGCATGTGACAAAAAGGAGTGAGCATTGGTCAGTGAGTTATAGAGATCTTAAAAATGTTGGTACATGCCTACAATCCCAGCGCTGGGGAGGCTGAGACAGGAGGATCACTATGAGTCTGAGATGCATAGTGAGACCATGTACCAAATAAGTAAATAAATAATTTAAAAATGATGATTCTCATTGCACAGCTGCTATTGATTAAAAGTAGCCAGTGGGAGAATTATAGGGGTGCAGGCATGTGTCCAACACATTTACTGAGCAATTCTCTCTGCCAGAAAAAATGTTGGGGTTACAGAAGTTTTTCTTACAGTCCTCTGCCTTCAAGAAGCTCACAGTCATTTATCAATAGCTCTTATCAAGTGCTTAACATGTGTTGGCTGGCCATTGGTGTAGTGCAATAATAGTGAACCTTTTAGAGTTTTCAGTGATAGCAAGCAGCCCACTCCAGCACACGTGCCACAGGTTCACCATCACTGGTGTGAAGCATTGCCAGTTCCTTTGATCTGTATCATGACCCTTTGAGGAATCCTTCTGAACTACTGTCATTATTTAGAGGAAGTTACTGTGTTCATAAAACTTGCCTACATTCCCTCAGAAGATGGCAGAGTCAGGCACTAAACCCATGCGGTGGAGCTTCAGACAACCAGGCATCATACCACTTTCAGGTTGAGGAGATCGATATGTACACAAAGGCAGTTCCAATCATAGGTGTTTCTAATGGGAGCATACCTAGGAGCTGTGGGTGTGCAGAGGAGGTCCATTCCAGAGACCTAAATGCTAACAGAAGAGAGAAGACATTGTTATGGTTTGTGTCTAGGTGTCCCCTCAAAGCCTCATGCAGTCATGTGGCAGCTTCTACAGTCCGTGATTAATTCATGATCCAGTGCTTACCCATCCCTGGGGTGAGTGAGCTGCATCACAGTAAGGAGGGAAGAGAGGCTTGCTAGCTGCCAGAGCTGCTGCTCCTCCCTTTGCTCTTTGCTGTTTCCCACCGCCATAAACTGCTGCCCTCTGCCATGTCCCACTCTGCCTTAGAGCCAGCCAAGTAAGGACTAACACCTCCACTAACTGTGAGCTAAATAAGCCTTTCCTTCCTTAATTTTGGGTCTCAGGGATTTTGTCCCAGCAACAAGAGAAAAGTAACTGAGACAGACAAGACCTAGGATCTCAATAGGGAAGAGAAGGCTCAGAGATTCTTGCACTGCCCAGGCTTCCTGGGATCAGACGTCTACGTTTGACCCGTGCATAGGCCAGTCTTCAAGAAAACAAGTTTTTGTCAAAAAGAAATCATGACTGTGATGGCTTAACCTTTTGAGCAGTTTGAGTGCAGTTTGTAGTTTCCATTGGCATTGAGTTTTAAAAGTGATTCTTCTGATGTCACTCTGAAATAAAAGCCACTTTTATCGGGAAGAAAAATAAAGCTATCGGTGCTTTGATTTTCTTAGATAGGGGTTAGATTTTCATTATTCTTCCCACTTCTGTATAGAGCCCCTGGAGAAGGAAGTTTGTAGGTCAGCAAGAACACTACTCATCAAAAGGATATTCTGGCTGAAAAAAAAAATTAGCAGATGGGGCACTTATACCAGCCTGAGTCTCCCTGCTGCAATCCAAGCTGATCAATTCAGAGACCATTCCTGAACTGCAAAGGTGAGGATTTAGTCCCTGGGACTAGGGCCCCTTGCTAGGTAGCCATAGCCCACCCAGACATCAGCCCTGCACTGCCCCGCCCTGGACAGACCAACCATGATTCATAGCACTCCACATAGACCTTCCGGTCCTGCCCCTGACGCTTTCAGTAGCTCAGCGCTCCGAGGGTGACTTTTCTGCTTGGTTTCTCTCCGTGTTCTATGTTGTGTCCCCTGCCTGTATGACATCCTGTGATCATTCTAATGGGAGGAGAAAATGCAAGGAAGAGGCTTTTCCCTGGGTGGAATTAAGTTCCTACTCATGTAGATGAATAAAACTAATAAGAAGCATAAATAGGAAAAAAATGAAATAAAGTAATATGACTCTGGAAATCCCACAGCAGCTGTGAGATACAAAATAACAGAAACTTGAAGCAAGTGTTGAATTAATAATATAAGAGCATAGTTCTGGTATTCTTTTAAAACTCAGACAGGATCTTCCACTTTCCTTCTTCTAAGGTTAAGGAATGCTTTCCCTAACAGCCATGTGTTCTTGCCTAAGGGAAAACTCCAACTGCTAACTGCTGGACAGAGAAATTAGAAGATAGACTGTTGGTATTCTGTTTACATAACTATTTCTAAAGGCCCTCCTGGGTTTCAGGTAGGTTAATCTTCCTTGAGCAGACACTAAATAAATAAAAATATGTCTGGATTTCCATTGGTATGTTTTAATTGTATTCATTTTGTTTATGACAGGCATTAAAGCTCAGAGAAATTAGATTTGGACTCATGTTCACAGAAGTTCAGGCATAAGATCTTGACTAATCTAAAGAGTTATCATCCTTCAGAGTAAGCTTAAATAGATGCCAGGCCCATACATCCACTTGTTGTTCTAGATGGATGTAAGGGTTAAAACAAATTATTTTTCTTTATGTGGCAAGCATAAAGCAAGCTATGGCATTTCATGTGCCAACTCTTGTTATTACGTATTGTCTGGAATATTGTGTGGAAAGAATGCTGGGGCTGAGGTTAACTCAGTAAGGAAACCAATTATGATCAACTAATAATGTCTGTGATAAGTACAAATGGGGAAAATTGAGACAACTAAGACCCATGTTTTTCATTCCTGGATTAGAGCTGCAAGAGTTGGAAAACAAATGTACCTGGCAATCCTACTGTGGGTGGGGCTGGACCATATTCCTATCAGGTCATCAGACTAGGGGGATATTTCTGGCAAAGTTATTTTTTTTTCTCCTCTCTTATATTATATTGGTTCCTCATCTCAATTAACCAAGGTTTCTTTGAGTGGCTATCACCCACCTAAACCATGTATCTTTCCTCAAGAAAGAAGATGAGTATTCAACTAAAGGAACAAATACAAAAAAAGAGACTTTGGAGCAAATCTAGCTATATAAGCTAGATTTATAAGCTCTAAAGTGTCTCTGATGTAGAGCCCCTCTGTCCAAGCCTAATAATCTCTATCCAAATTCCAGTTCCTTGGTCTGAGGAAAATCTCTGGGTTTGGGGGCAAGATGAATGCTGGGAAGAAAAGCAGGACCCCACAAAGCAAAGAGAGATTCAGACAACAGCAATTACTGAAAGAAGCTGACAGTAGGTGAACATGTCCTTTCTTCCATGGGAGTATAGCTACCTACCTTCTTAGGAGAAGACTGTTGAAAATCACTTTAATGCCTCTTCACACATAATTCTGCAGGTCTTGTAGTGCCCCAGGCTAGGCAATAGGCAAACCTTTAAAAGTACAACTAAAACACCTCAGTGATTTCTAGTTTGGCTGACACAAAGGCATTGCTGTCTTTTGCACCTCAACTTCAATTTGCACTGAGCCTTGGTAGTGTGAAAATTGTAGAATGGTTCCAAAGCCAAAACACAGGAAGGATGAGACAGGAAGAAGAAAGGCTTCAGCCAACACCCTGAAGACTGCATTTCTAATGGTGTTGCCATTCTTGGACTTACTCTATGAAGTGAAATGATACCTGCATTGACATCCATTAGCTTCCATTACATAGCTTACCATATTTTCTTAAAACAGATGACATAAAAATACAGGATGAATTAGAGGCAAAAGAAAATAGGGATTGGTGACAAACTCTTGAACTTGGAGTGGAAAGGGGTCATTGGCACAACCTGGTGGCTGCCGGCACTTGGCTTAAAGTCTAGAAAAAGGTAGCCTTCTAAGCATGCAGATGAATATAAGAACCCACACGAAGGGGCTCTGGAAAACTCAGCCCTCAGAGAAGGGAGAATCACTCGGGGCTGACCGAGAGTATGTAGAGAAGGGAACATGGGTATGCACCTGTGTATTCATCCACTAACTCTTCGCCCAGGGTGCATTCAGCACTGCACAACTCATTTGGGGTACTCAGAACATAGAGGTGACTGAAGTTCAGTTCTTCCCCTGAGGAAACTCAGGAAGTGCTGAAGCAGGAACCATGTATGATTTGCAGTGTTATTATGCAACGATGGAGCTAGTGGGCAAACAAGCTTGGGTTCCATAAGCCTCCACTTGGCTTTTGAAAGAACATTAGAGAATGATGGCTCTTCTAGGCAGATGCACCTACAGGTCCAGCCTTCAGGCTGACTTAGTATCTACTATGGTGTTGACTTGGCCAATGAAAAAGAGGGTGCTGGGGCTGGGGAGATAGCTCAGTAGGATACATGCTTGCCTGTCATGTGCAAGAACCTGAGTTCAATCCCTGGTTCTGCCAAAAAAAAAAAAAAGAGGGTGCAACATACGCAACTGCACACAGCACCCCATGGCAGAGCACAGAGCTGACTGGCATCCTGGCTGCAATGCTGTCTTATTTTGCAACCCGCTTGACTTTGCAGAGCCTTGTTTGCTAGATGTTAAGGGTAGAACACATAGCACATACCTACCTTGATTGTTGTGAGGAGCAACCAAGCAAGACAATGTGTATGGTAGAGCTCTGAGCCCTAGAAGGCTTAAATATTGTTATTTAACACCTATTTGTCTTTTGAGTGATCAGTTAGAGAAATCATTAATAAATATGCTAGTGAATAAAACTACTAGTGGGTAACATCCCATAGCACCTCTTCTCTTCTGCTTTCGTCTCTCTCTTTCTCTCTCTCTCTCTCTCTCTCTCTCTCTCTCTCTCTCTCTGTCTCTCTCTCATACACACACACACACACACACACACACATATACAGGCCATATCACATACATATCTTCCACTATCAACCCTGCCAATTCACAAATTTGCTCCTTTTTTGCTAAGGAGTGCCTGTTTTCAGGTTTTTAGGCAAGAAGTAGGTTTTCCCTGGACACAGCTTATAATGTAATTGTGTCCTTTGGGTCATACAGCTTACTTTCTTGCAGAAAGTATTTTTTAAAAAGAGGACATAGAAAATAAACAGTCAAGAAGCATTTGTCCCCAATAGCTTTATTGGAAAGCATTATTGGGCCAAATGAACCGAGCTGAACATTTGCATTAATTAAATTGACCATAAAGCCAGCTTAATGTTTCATTTCACCTTTCTCCTGGCACGATGGAGCTTGAGTGTTTTGGAACTGAGACACACACCCGCTGGCAGGGACGGCTGAGAAATCAGCGACAATCAATGTTTGTAATCAAAGAAGATTAAACTTCATATTAATTAACGGAAATCTAATGGCCAATACTGATTTGGGGCAGATTGGCCCAAGCTTGTGGTGTATTGGTAGAACTGGAGGAAATTAAACCATGAACCTTTCTGGAAAGAATGAGTGAAATTCTATGTTCATAGCCCCGATTCTTGAACTAATGGAGAAGAGTTCAAGAGTCATAAGAAATTAGAATTATTTGGAAAGCCGCTCCCCACACATACCCCATGGTGCTTCTGACCCCATAGTCTAAAGAGGTATTAACAGAAAGCACCTACTCCTGGATTGAAATCTCAGCTCCATCCTTCAATAGCTATTTGACCCAAGCAAAGTTCCATAACTTCTCTGAGTTCCAGTTTTCTTATTAATAAAATAGTGATCATGCTTGCACACATCTCAAGGATGTAGGGAGAATTTATTGTTGTATAAAGTGGTAGAGAAAAGAACATAAAGGGAGAAATAAAAGTTAATCAATCAACTGTTTGCCAGGCACCCACCTTTATAAACAAGAAGGAATACCTTTAAATCTTAAAGCTAGTATATGATATATGTGCTCTTCAGTCATGTTCATGTTTATGGATACATGTTTTGAAAAAAGTAGCCAAGAGCCTATCCTGGAACTGCATAAGTGTCCTAGTGGTTTAGGATTGGACACTTATTATTTATTGGTCGGCCAGCTATGTGGTCACTAAGTGATGTCCATTCATTGTCTTATTCACTCACCAGTGATACTTGGAAGCTCCTGGCACAGACTAGAAGAAGAGCACTCAGAGAGGTCAAGGGATATGTAACAGCCTATGCAGGCACCCAAGTTTGCCTGGCCAGACCCCAGGATCCACCTCTCTGTGCCCTGAGCCCAGTTGTCTGAGTCTGTTTATGCAAAAAGGCTGAAAGGACCATGGTAGTAGGGCACTTTGTCAGCCACCTTTGTGACAAAATGAGGTGAAATTCCTGTTCAGAATTATCTGGAATCTTCTAGTGAGGGAGAATTCACAACCCTGAATCAAACTAAGACCAAAAGATCCCCTGTGATGCATTTTCAAGCCTAGTATCTCCCACACAAATGATTCACACATCAGGTTCTCCTGTGAGGCCCTGTTGTGTGTGCATAGGAGGACAGAAACTGGGAATACCAGGAGGTAAAGGATCCCTTTTGTGTGTCTATAGATCTAGAGTCAGAAACTTTAGTGCAAATACTAGCAAGTGCCACAGGGACACTCACCATAGCCAGAGGAGTCCATTATAGCCCATAGAATGGCTGGGGCTTCCCCTTTCCTTGAAATTCACAGGCATAACCACTTGGTCACTGAGAGTGGAATCTGGTTCCTCTGGTCCAGAACAGTGTGGAGCCTCAGGCAAGTCTGGTGGCTTTTCCTCCCTGTGGCACTGCCTCTCCAACAGACCTAGGGAGATACCTGCATGTGACCTCTCTTCCTAGCAGGAAGACAGTCCTCACCATCGTTTTGCCACAAAGTAATAATTTAAGAGGAGTTACTTCCTAACATGCTCCTGCTAGATAAATCTTCAGCAGCATCTCTGGGTGATTTCCTTCCTGAGGAGCAGAAGAATCACTTTGCACTGGCTCACCAAACAGTTGATGGTGTGGTGCACCATTGCCTTTGAGCATGTCAATACGAGTGCTTTGCATTCAGTGAACATTTATCCCTGGATCTCTCAGAGGTCACCTCTGCTTGCCACGGTCCCAGCCACACAAAAGAGCAGGTGCAGGGGTGCTAGTGAAGGGCCAAGTAGAAAGGGCCAACTGACTGGCAGGTTACTTAGTGCCCACATCCCATTCAGGTTAATTATGCATTTCATTAAAGATGTCTCTATCTGTTCAGGCTGCTGTCACAGAACAAACTATTCATGTCTTATAATTTTGGAGTCCTGGAAGTCAAAGGTGAAGGCAACAACAGATTCAATGTGGGTCTATGCCTCATAGATGATTCCTATTCTGTGTTCTCACACTATAGAAAGAGGAAAGGAGCCAGTAAGTATTCTCAGGCTTCTTCTAAGGGCACTGATTTCATTTATGAGGGCCTCACCCTCATGATCTAATAATCATCCCTCAAATAGTTCACTTTCTAATACTCTCCTTGCTTATTAGGTTTCAACATACAGATTTGAGGAGGAAGCACAAGTACTCATACCGTCAAGAGTCCATTTGTTCATTAGCACATGAAGCTACTTGCTAGACCTAACTAGTTTTAAGCTTTTGAAATTCAAACTGCATGTGCTTACATAGAGCAGACATCCAAATGTGCATACATTCTCAGCAGAGTCACAGTGTGTTCCCTAAAGCGGTGAGCGCAACCCCTACAAATTCAAAGGGACACCAGCTCCAAATCCTCTAACTTCTTCCTTTACTTTTCCCCATTAATTGTTGTAGCAGCTGTATTCAGAGAAGCTATCAGGGCTGCTTCTTATTAGGGTTTGTGTCCAGTTGTCCCCCCAAAGCCTCATGTGGTCCTTGAGCAGGGCTTCTAGAGTTTGTGCTTAATTGATGGTCCGATGCTGGAATTGTGGGTGGGAATACTACTAGGATTGTGAGTGTGAGTGCTACACCCTCCATGGGGCAGAAAATCCGAACACAACACAAGGGAGAGAGGCTTATTTCTGTCTGTCACTGCTCCTCCCCTTCTGCTCTTGCTGTTTTGCTTTTTTCTGCTGTCATGAACTGCTGCCCTCTGTCATGTCCCACTCTGCCTTGGAGCTAGATAATTATGGACTGAAAGCTCCACAAACTGTGAGCTAAATAAGCCCTTCCTTCCTTAATTTTGAGTGTTGAGTATTTTGTCCCAGCAACAAGAGAAAAGTAACCAAGACACTTCTCAATGGAAATGCCATCAACTTTACACCAATCTAGACAGAGCAGGATGGGCAGATGCAGGGGGACACCTGAAACTGAGTAAAGGATAAAGTTCCTTGTTTCTATTGTTTCTACTTAGATTCATAAAAAGCTTCTGGAGTAATAAGAGGAGACCAAAGCAGGTTTTCAACAAGCTGGATCTTGACCCAAATCCAGACCCTTCTAAGACAAGCTCAATGACCTTAAGCAAGCCACCTACTGTTGCTGGCCTCTGTTTCTCCCCTTCTGTCATGAGACAAATTTATAACGCAACGCATGTGTGTAAGCCATGAAGGTCAGCCATGACCTCTGGGCAGGGTGAATTTGGAGAACAGTTTCCACACAGTATGTGTGTGTGAGCAATAGAGTAGCCCACCACTATCTCAACTTGAAGATTTTCTGTTGCATTGTGTTGATTACTGGTTGGAAGTATCAGCAAATGTGCAACGAAGTCTATGATTGGCAGTATTCCTTTAAGTCTTGCCTCAGTTTTTAAAACCTTGAAGGAAGTAGCTCCTATATGCACTGACATGGTTCTTTTCACTTTTCAAGCATCTCCCTGTATCCCCCCTACTCATTCCTAGTGTTCGCATACAGGCAAGGAACCTAAGAGGAGAGGAGTATTCTCTTGCCTTTGAGTTACACTCACCATCTTTAGATTAGTATGAGTTGCAAAATTGACTTATTTCCCTCCGATTAAAATTATTGCTCACCTATCATGCCATGCTCAAAGATACTTATTTCATGATAAATTCAATTAATCCTCATATTAATTTACAGCTGAAGAAACCAAAGCATCACAGGTACAGACCACCTCAGAATAACTGCAGAATTCATATATTCTACACAAATAGGCATAATAACAACATGCTGAGGAAAGCTCTATGCGAAGTGGTGCATGATGGAATGAGTTGCTATGTCTGAACCCTAGGCCTGGCCCGAAGACATTGCCTAAGAGATGCGCATGCTTGCCTGTCCTCTCCTCAACCCCAACAAAAGCATCCTCAGGAAACTATGAGAGCAATTCTTCATGCTAGCTTGCTGCCTTTGTCAGCTTGTGGATGGTGTCATAGCACTGGAAAATCCTTCAGCAAGTTCAGTGTCAGCATTTAGTCGCAGGAAGGTGTCTCGTAGTTACAGTTCTAATCACTAAAACAGTCAGTTAACTGTGACGGTTTAGGTGTTGGCTCAGTTCCTAAAGAGACAGGACTGGATGGGACCTCAGAATGCTGGCTGCACTCACTCTCAGCTCACCGAGAACATGCCCAAGTGAAG
>NDGM011044163.1:0-10012 GCA_002564305.1 Octomys mimax | reverse complement strand
GGGCAGGGAGGGGAAAGAAAAGGAGGAGAGGGTGAAGGGTAAGGATGATGGTGAGGGGAGGGAAGGAAAGAAGGCTGGAGGGGAGGGAGGAGAAAAGAAAAAAAGAAGGGGAAGGAGGGAAAGACAGGAGGGAGGAGGACGAAGGAAGTATACACAGTACTCCTTTGGCTCTACCCTTTCTTGTCTTCCCTGAGTGAGGAAAGAGGGAAAGCCCGCCGCCCATCCACACTGTCAGGTTAGGATGGATCTTGCCACTCGTCAGGTAAAATAGAAAAGAACCAGGATGGATTGTGTCCCTGACAGAGGTGCATACTCCTGATGGAATACTTTATAGCAAAGGACTGCTACTCCACACACTTTGTGATGCACATGAAGGCCCTTGTTGAAGAAGGAAACCCACCACCAAATATGGGTCTCGCAAGCTTCATGGGGAAACGTGGTCAGTGTTTGAGGAGGCGGGGGTGCTAGTTAGCCTGACTGGATCATTACTCAATGATACAAGTGTGGAAACATCACACTGTGCCCCATAAATATGTGCAGCTATTAGGTTTTAAGAGTACAATAAGACCTCTACAAACAACACAGAAGGCGCCCACGGGCAGACAGCTGGCTCCGGCACCCACCTTTCTTCAGACCTAGCTGAGTCTTAGAGGCAAGACCGGCTGCTCCTTCCTCTCCCGGGCTGGGGGCTGAACCAGGGCCTTCGCGTGGAGCTACATTGTGAGCCCTTTCCCATTTCTTATTTTCTTTTTTTGTTTTGGCAGAACCGGGGTTTGAACTCAGGCCCTTGCGCTTGCCAGGGAAGCACTTATCCTACTGAGCCATCTCCCCGGCCCCCATTTCTTATTTTCAACAGGGCCTCACATACGTCTCTCAACTTCCGAGACTGGATCGGCACTTGTGTCTCTTCCAGCTTCAGCCTCCATCCTTTGCCATGTTGCGCAGCTAAGACTGATTCATCTTAAAGCAACGCGGCCATGCTGGTCTGCTGGGCCTACGGTGCCTCCAGGGCAGCAGCTGTCTCCAAGGCACACTGTCCTGCCTGTGCCTGAGAGGCCCGCACACCCTGATATGCTGGTCACCACACTCAGGGCAGCAGAGGTGCTGGCCTTCTGCCCAGGGCAGCCGCGTGGCAGGGTGAGGGCCACACGCCCGCTTATCTTTGTGTGCCTCCCTAACCCCCAGCGCACCCTGGCGCCTGTGTCCCATTTCCTCAGGGAAGGATGAGTGTGCATGCTGCCTGGGGCCTCCGGCCGCCCCTCCTGCCCTGGCCTGGGGGCTGGGTGCCTGCTGGGCCCAGGGCGGGGGAGACCTCTGGTCGCTCCCCCACTCTTCGCTGGGGTCTCCCCCTGCATCTCACCAGCTCCCCTGCCCTGCAGCCCTCTGTGCTCCTGTGTGACAACTGTAGTGAAAAAAAAATCAGAAGCTGTAACCACAAGCCTGCCTTACACACACACACACACACACACACACACAATCACCACCCACACACAAGCACACACGCACACACAAGCACACACACATGCACGCACAGCCTATTCTCTCATCTCCATCTCTGTCTACTGCGCTGCTCCTCGTGGGGCCTGACACACGCGTGTTTCAGGCTGATTGGGGGCTGGGGGCTGCATCTACATAACATTAAAATCACTGGCTACATGTGCCAAACGAAGCCAATCTGCCTCCCATTCCAAGTCAGGGGCTGCGCCAGGAAGCCTCCTAACTCCTCTGACTGTCCGTTCTGGGGCTCCTGGCCCTGTGACGGGGTTCCTGGCTCTGAGCGGGGTGCAGGAGCCTGACCGTGGGTGGGGAGGGGTGGGAGGGCGAGGTGGGGCCCCAGCTATCTCATCTCCCAGCATGCCTTGCAGCTGCAGGAAGCCACCCACCCAAATGTCAGAAACCGCAGGCTCCTGTGGGTTCCCAAGCCCGTGTCCTGTGTCCCTGAGACATGCACACCGTTTACTGCCTGGTTAGTCACCTTTACATGGCTGGAGTGGAACTAGGCAAGAGTGCTGTCCTCCCTGCTCCACACAGTGTGGCCTCGAGTACCCGTCCCTCACACCCCACAGCTGGGTGGAGCTGTCCCTACTATGTGCCCAAATGTCACCCAGCCCAGGGTGCAAAAAGCAGTGGCTTCTTCTTGTCCTGGTGTAGCCCCCGCATAGCTGAGCCAGGATGTGTCTTTAGTGGCCACTTGTCCTGCTGGAACCAGATGCGGCCCCCGTGACACATGGAAGGGAAGGACGCCAGGAGCCAGCTGGGGAACAGTCTCCCACACCGGGCCTCTCACTGCAGAGCTGCCTTCATCCTCCCATGCACCCTGCCTGCCCTGGAGGACTCTGCACGCCTTCCTGCACCACCTCCACTCCTGCTCGCCCTGTGCCCAACCTAAGCCACACCCGCTCTCCTCCTCGAGCACAGCCGAGGCCTGGCACTGTGTGCACGTGGGCGCCTATGCCCCTCCGAGTCAGAGGCCCCACACCCGCCTCAGCCACCTGGTAGCACAGCAGCTATAGCAGGAAGACTCCGGCCAGCTGGGCCCAGAGGGGCTCTGCATCCCCGCCAGGCCCACAGCCCCTGGCCTGCCTGACAGCAGGGCCCGAGCCCGCCACTCAGCAGGGCCTGGCGCTCAGGACTAGAAGCCGCGGCTTGGGAGCTCACAAAGACCAGCCGTGAAGGCAGATGCCACCCTGCTGCTAGAGCCGAGTCCTGTACTCTTCTCTGCCCCTTGGCCCGCAGTGGACAGCAGGGTCTGCTTCCTGTGCCTGCAGCTGACCACTGTGGCTAGAGGCCCAACGATGACCAGCCCAGCGCCTCAGGCTTGAAATTACACATTTTATTCTGAGCTGGTGTTTTGTCCTGTGTGGGGAAAGAGTAACCCAACAGAAGGACTAGTGAACATCAGGGCCTAGGGCCTGGGGCCTCAGCACGCAGCTTGCGGTCCCCACCACTGTCCCTCAGCTGCTGACTCCAGGAGTCCCAGCCTGGGCAGGGGATGGCACAGTCATGCCTGGGAGCCTGAGGCTGCAGCCCTTCCCCAGGGCTAAGACGCCCCAAGGCAGAGAGGGCCTGGACAGAAGGGGAGAGGTTTCCTGCTTTTCAAAGGAGCGATCTCTCTTTCCAGGTTATACTGAGCTTTCCGAGGTATGTTCAGCCTTGCCAGGCACCCAGCCTGGCATGCAGCCTGGCACCCCGGACCCACGCCCCAGGCTGATGCTGGAGCACTTTCTGTCAGCTCCTGGGTCCGGTGTGCGATTACAGCCTCTCTGAGGAGCAGGCCACAGGGAATCGCTACCTGGCGTGGTGTGGAGGAGCCTGGCCCAGCCGGGGCCACTCTCCAGCGTGTGTGTCACTCTACTCGGGGCCTGCTGGCCAGTGAGTAGGAGCAGGTCACCTCCTCAAAGAACAAGATAAAAAATGTTGCTGAGCTGTTACGAGCTACATGCTCAACGCTTGTGTCTAAAATAGACCCTGATTTTGCATCTGTGATTATTTACGCCTGGAAAGAAGGAAGTGAAATTCCCACCTACTGGAAAGGCAGTTACAGGGGCCGCTCCTCCAGGCAAGGGAGGCCGCGGCTGTGGCCCGCGCGTCACACGTGCAGGCAGCCAGGCAGCTGCCGGGGCACTGCCGCCCTCAGGGGCTGGCGAGGAGTTAGCATGTGAAGAAGGGGCTGCTGAGGCAGGAGTGCGCACTGGGACAGCTGGGGCGCCTCGGCCCCTTCCAGGGCTGCGCTGGCCTGTGGGGATGATCACAGACTCCAACTGTACGCCTCAGAGGTTTACGAGGTTCCGAGTAACTGGAGGTGGAGCGTGACCGCACTGTGCACAGGGTGCTTACCCTTCTAACATTTTATTACAGTGAAAGGCAAATTGCACTAATCCTCTTCAGGTACTCTCCTCACTTCACACACACACACACACACACACACACACAGCCCCAGCCCGCTGGCCGAGTCCTGCAGCAGCTCCGGACGGCTCTTCCCCGAGGTCTCTATGGGGTGTGACCAGAAACACAGTGCACGCCTCCACCGAGCGCCAGCCAAAGACGGCTCGCACAAGCAGGCGCTGCGGCAGCGCCCAGCTGGGTCTCCAGCTTAGCCTGCGGCCGCGCCCACCACAGTCTCCCCTGAGGCGCCTGCGACCTCTGGCTCTTCCCCAAGGTCAAGCTGCCTGCGAGAAGGAAAGGTTCTGGATCAATCCAGGACACTGAGGCAGCCACGAAGGAGCAGCTAAAGACAGAAGCAAGACCCCAGGGTAGCCGCAGAAAGTGGCCTGCCACAGTGGAGAAGTGTGTGCGCAGGGAGCAGGAGGGACTGATGTCCGTGTGTTTTTCACTTAATTTTTTTTTAATTTAAACATTTACTGTATTACTCACCTGCACAGCATCCTCCTTTTTGTCTTGGACATGGAGTTTTCCTTCACCAGTACTTCCCAAACTCTTCAGCCTCTATCTCTTGGATTTTCTTCTAGAAATTTCCTCTGCACTGAGGTTTCCTCCAGGGTGACTCCAGCCCCACTACAGGCATGGCCTGCGGGCTCACGCTCACCCTGGTAACCTAGTACCTTCGCCCAGCCATCAGTTAAAGCACAGGCTCAGCCCTGACCAGAGCCAGGGGTATTTCTGGAGCCTGTGGGGAAAACAGGCTTTGTTTTAGGTGGCAGCTTCAAGGGCCACACCCTCCCTTCCTGAACACTGGAGCGTGACAAGCTGCGGCTTCTCTGTGAGCACCGAGCTCAACCAGGCCCACCATGTGGGTGTCCAGGTCATCACCACCGGAAGCAGGCAGACCAAAAGGCAGAGGAGAGCCAAGACAGTCCTCACCCCACCTGCCAGACCCAGCTCCTCCTGCATTGCTTAGACAAGTTCTAGTTGCTTCTTTTTAAATTTTAAAAATAAAACCTTTAGAATTTGTTCCCATTTATTAGGTGTCAGACTGCACCCCAGTGATGTTTGTACTTTCATACAGAAATGAGATTGTTCATGTCATCCCGTCTGGCCAGGGAAGCAGCTCAGAGCCCCTAGTGGGGTCACCTGTGGGGGTTAGGTGACGGACACACCCCTCCACCGGAAGACAGGGGCCTCTGGGGACAGTCACACACCCGGACAGCGGGAGCTTGAGCCTTCGCCCTCCCACAGGAAAGTCAGTCAGAGGAAGAGCGATGCTGAATTTGAGGCAAAGGAGGTGGGGGGGCACTAAGATGACCTCCGCGACCCTCAGACCTGCATCACAGTCGGTCCCCTGGGGTGCAGGGAGTCTGCTGCCCAGCGTGAGCGAGTCCAGCCCAGCTCAGCAGTTTGTGGGGCAAACAGGGCTGTGCGGGTGGAATTTGGTTCAGGAGTCAGTGGACTCTGAGATAACCAAGAGACCATCTAGTAAACTGAGCTCTTGGGATCCAGCTCTAGAATTCAGATTTGGAAAGTGAGACGGCAAAAGCCTGAGAAAGACAAGGGGGTAAGGGAATGCCCGTGGCCACCGTGGACACAGAGGTGACCGTTTGACCGGGAAGGCAGGCAGCCTGGGGATCCCACAGCAGTCGCTTCTGAAAGGCCACAGGAAGCAGGGTCCTTGAGCCCATGCTAGGAGAAACAGAATTCTGCCAACTGAACGGGCCTGACGCAGCTCCATTCACACAGCCTGGGACCAGAGACTCAGTCCCGCTTCCCCAGGACACCAGCCTCAGGAGGCCGAAGGGCATCCTGGTGTTTTGTGGACTGGCTTTCTCTCCTGTGATAACAGACACATAATCCAGGAAGCCTGAGCCAAGGACCCTGTTTAGAAGCCTCATGCAAAGAGCCCCGAGGTGATTGGTACCTGCTGGCCTTTGTCATTTGGGAAAGGAGAGTGCTGTATTTATCCAAGTTGGTTGAAGTTTAATTTCTATCCTGGGAGCCAGAAGTCTCCTACTATCTTTCTTAAATTACTTTAATTTCTTACCTTGTGATGCGGTGTTAAGAGTGGATAATGTACGTACAGTAGAGTACTACTCAGACAGGAAGAGGATGAATCTGAGTCATCCGCAGGAAAGTGGATGCCCCTTGAGATCGTAGCACCAGGGAAGCCAATCAGACACAGGAGCATCCCGCGGCTTCCCCGACACAAGGAGCCCAGACGTGAAGCAATTTATGGGCCAAGCAGAGCTGACTGGAAGTAGGAGGGAGACTCCGGAGGTGGGACGGATGTCTGCGGGGTGAGGGGCCAACGTGGTCGCGATGCAACGCATGTGTGCTGCTTCCACAAGAGACACGTGGTCACCAGGCGTCCCCAGCTTACGCTGATGGCAAGATTTTAGAAGAGCACCTTTCCACAGCCAGGAACCTGGGGTCTCCAGAGAGTGTGCTGAGAACTTGTGGCTGTCCTCCAAAGAGGTGTGTGGATGGCTCTTGCCACCAGCAAGCTGTGGTACGTCGACAACCACGTAATTCCACCGCTGTCAGTCCCTTTGTCATATGTGATGCAAAGGTGGCATGAGTCATGTTTCGGGGGGGTTCCCAGCCCTTCACTGGGGTGTGCATAACCAGCCTGGAGGAGCTGTCTGTTCTTCAGTCGGTCTAACCTTCTGCTGGGCTTCTGTTATTTTATAAAGCACTATTTATAAGAATGCTTATTAAACCTCTCATATTTACTGAAACTATTTTCAAATGTGGTTTTGTAAATTTTTATTTCCATTTTTTATATTCTATTAATTGTGTAGAACTATCCTATTTTTTTATATTCCATGTTTCCTTCAAGATGTTTTTATATTAGCTCAAAATTTAAAATTATAGAGATTTTCTTGATTTGTGTTTTATTTCTGCATTTGTTTCTGGAATGTGCTGACACAATTTGCTTATCAGAGATCCACATCATACATTTATTGATCCATTTTAGTTCGGTGAATTTTTTACTTATTTATTTATTTTTTCTTTATCACAATTTAAAGGAGGCTCTCAGTTGCCAAGTATGGAAATCCAATTCAAACTGGCATGAATAACACTAGATAATTTATTAAAAACACACACACATGGCTACAGGTTTGATGAATGATCCAAGGGATGACAGGGGTGGAGGTGGTCCAGGGAAGAAAGGCTTTCTGAATCTCTCTCTCTCTCTCTCTCTCTCTCTCTCTCTCTCTCTCTCCCCTTCTGTATCTCTGTGTCTCTCTGTCTGTCTCTCTTTCTGTCTCTCTGTCTCTCTCTGTCTCTCTCTGTCGCTGTCTTTCTGTCTCTGTCTGTCTGTCTCTCTCTGTCTCTGTCTCTCTCTGTCTCTCTGTCTTTCTGTCTCTGTCTCTGTCTGTCTCTCTGTCTCTCTCTGTCTCTCTCTTTCATTCTCTCCCTCGCCTCCCCACCTAGTACTTGGCATTGAACCCAAAGCGTTCTGAGTTATATCCTTAGCTTTTCTTTTTCATTTCCTTTTCTTCTTTTTTCCTTCCTTCCTTTCCTCCCTCCTTCTTCCCTCCATCCTTCTTTCCTTTCCTCTCTCCCTCCCTCTTCTTTCCTTTCCTCCCTCCTTCCCTCCTTTCCTTCCCTCCCTCATTTCTCCCCCCTCCTCCCCTCTCCTTCCCTCCTTCCTTCCCTCCCTCTTCCCCTCCTTCCCTCCCTACCCCTCTCTCCCTCCTGCTTTCTTTCCTTCCCTCTCTCCTTTTCTTCCCTCCTTCCTCCTCTCCCTCCTTCCCTCCTACTCCCTAACCCTTCCCTCCCTCTTTCCTTCCCTCCCTCTTTCCTTCCCTCCCTCTTCCCCTCCTTCCCTCCCTCCTTCCTCCTCCCTAACCCTTCCCTCTCCCTCCCTTCTCCTCCCTCCCTTTCTCCCTCCCTCCCTCCTTCCCTCCCTCCTTCCTTCCTTCGCATTTCCCACTTCGAGCCAGGGTCCCACTAAGATGCCCAGGCTGAGCTCAGTCTTGCAATCTTCCCGTGCCAGCCTCCTGGAGTGCTGGAATGACCAATGTGCAGCCTACCCCTGGCTCCTTCCCTCTCTCTCTGTCCCCTCTGGGATCTGGGCTTTCGCTTTTCCCAGCGTCACACCTCCTTCCATCACAAAGCGCATGGCAGCTCGGATCTACCACCCACGTAACTTCACGGTCCAGGACAAGGACAATCTGCCCGTAACAGTGGGGAGCAGTCCAGGGAGAGCCCAGTTGGCCCGCCGACCCACGGAGTCCACGAGCGGCGTGTGAGTGCTCTTCTCAGGAGGAGTGTCCCCACCTGTGCGCTGGTGTGCTGAGGCTCACAATGCAGACTGCACCCCACCCCACCCCACCCGAAGTCTGCGCTCCACTATAGACAGAGCCGCAGGGCCTGGCAGAGATCTTGTCACTGAGCATGACCTCACCCTGCCACGATGTCACCCTGACACATCCCAGAAACCACCCTGGCGCTGCAGCCCAGGAGAGCAGGGATGTCGCAGCGTTCCGCGGGGCGGAGCGGCCTCGGACTCCCGGAAGCCCGCCCTCCTGCCACTGGAAGAGACCTCGTGGCTGGACCTACACTCCCGGGTCTTGTGAGGCCAGCTCCAGAGGCCTCATCAGGCTGTCCCCTCTCGCCTCGCCTCAGGATCTGCGCGCTCCCGCGTCCGCGGAGATGGGCGCGGGCAGTGGAAGGCGCCTCCCGCGCAGAAGCCCGCTGCTGCCCCGTCCCGGTCCCCGCGGGGCGGCCCTCGCAGCGCCTCAGAAGCACTTCGAAGACATGCTCACTCTCTGGGGGGAGAAAACTTCCCTGCTGGCTTAAATACTTCTGGCCTTCCAGCGCACGTTGGTTCATTTTATTTGCGCCATTTGGAGCTTTGATTTGAGTCAGCAGTTTAATAATTTACTCTCTGACTTAATGGGCTGCGGCGGGAGGAGGCAGGTCTGGCTCGGGCGGCACGCACGCCTCGCGATGGGCAGCCTTGGGCATCCTGCGCGGGCGGCCGAGACCGTCAGAGAGTTAACGTTATAAATGAACAGCGAGCCGGAGGTCTGTCCATGTGCTAAAACCGAACTGTGGGTTAGGCATGGCAGCCTTTCCGTTGCGCTGCCTCGGCGGTGGGGCGCTCCTGTCCCGCAGCCACACAGGCCCCAATATGCTGCCCGGGCTGCTCGGACGAGGGTCCACAACCTGCCCGTGCAATGTGAACTGGGGTGTTTTAGCAGCTCTCGTTCCTGAAACACGTTATTCGGGTGAGGTCCTGAGCTCTGTTGCAAAGCCCGTGCCAAGGATCAGGCCTCTTGGCCACACTCAGAATGTTCTGTTGCGTCCCTCAGCACCGGGTGGCCTGAGCCGCTCCGGGGCTGCTGCGGCGGGGAGTGAAAGAGTTAAACAGAAAGACCTCAGAGGTCTGCAGCTGTCTGCACGGTGCCCACAGGCAACGCGGAAGGAACCTGCAGTCGCAAAGCGTCCTGGGAATTGGTCCCTGGCAGGAAGCCCAGTGGGGTCCGTATGCCCCTGGGTGGGGACAGTCAGCGGAGCCCACCCAAAAGCTGCTGAAACTAGAGAGACAGGCCTGGAGGGCGGGCACCTCCGTACAGTTGGCAGCAGCCAGGACTGCTCAAGTCTGGCGCTGTCTAGCGTTCCAAGGTGGAGAGTGGCCAGTCACAGGGAGACCGAGAACCCCAAGGCTGGCCTTGAACTCACGGTGTAGCCCAGGCTGGCCTTGAACTCCTCCCTCAGCCTCCTGAGTGCTGGGATGACAGGCGTGTGCCACTACACCAGACCAAGGTCCTATGTCTGAATGAAACTTTTCTCTACTTTTTAAGCATGAATAGAGAGACTAAGAAGGCAGGATTCTTCAGGGAGCTCTACTTGTGAGTTGCTGTCTGTGCTGATCACATGTAGATATATTATGGGGTTTCCCCATCTTTAAAAGGGTGAAGGAATAAAAGATGGTGTTGGGTTAGACCTGCGGCTCCTTCGATGTGCTCCTTTGATACCAACTCTCTCTGTCTCTCTCTCTGTTTCTTTCTCTGTCTCTCTCTGTCTCTCTTTCTCTCTCTCTCTGTCTCTCTGTCTCTCTCTCTGTCTCTCTCTCTCTCTCTCTCTCTCTCACACACACACACACACA
>NDGM011044155.1:6520-17990 GCA_002564305.1 Octomys mimax | reverse complement strand
AGAGAAGAGAAGAGAAGAGAAGAGAAGAGAAGAGAAGAATGAATCTAAAGGTTTTGGCTAAAAACCAAACAAAATGTTAATGCTATATCTCCATTATTGAGAATAAAAAATGGCATTTTACTATGAAAAAGTTGTAGACGTGGAATCTAAAATTCAATAATTGTTTTGGGCATACTGAATATGATATACTTATGAAACACTAAGAAATAAATGTTAACACAAATAAAAATTCTAGCAAGTGATTAGCGCTAGAATAACACACTTTTTAAATAAGAATTTATGAGAGAGGGTACATAAATCTGTTCCCAACAAAAAGAAATAAAAACATTTCTTTGTAAATAAGTTATGAACTAAGTTTTTTTAATACACCCCAATGAAATTCAAAATAACGTCCCATTTCTTTTATGAGTTCTTTATCTTAAAGTGTTCTGCTTTTTTACGCATTCTCTAAAGGAAGAAAACATAACGTGTGGTTCTATTTTCTTTTCTCCTTACTTTATAGTCAACAGCAGAGCATCTACCTATGTCATTTTTTCCGTTATTAGCATGCCTTTTATGACACTTTAGCCCCTGTTCAGTATTAATATTTCGGTATGAATCTGCATATTTTCTCCACATATTGTACCTTCTTTTATTTTTCTTTTGCTGTTCTACATTTGGTTCCACTTTAATCTCTTTGCAGCTGTCCTGGAATTCCTCAGATAGAGGCAGCCTCCCTTTCATTTACTCTCCTTCATCTGTTTAACAAGTATTAATTGACTTCCTAATTTGGAGTATCTGGTTATTTAGTGGCCAAAATAATTCACAAAGCCAGAGGCAGTAGCGCCATGTCATTTATAGTCTAACAGAGGAAACATACATTATTGGCAAATTATAATCATTTACATGTACAGATTTTACATGGAAATTCATAGAAATTAGTTTATGAATAATATTTATGAAAATATTAATTTCCCATTTATGGTTTGGAATTTTTTCGGGTGTGCCTTTCTCTGATTTTCTTTCAGTCTGACATCCTCTTTCTAATTTCAGTCCTCCTCTTCTTCAACATGTCTCAAGAATTATTATAAATATAGTGTAATTATGTTAGTAACAGATGGCCCATGAATAGATGAGTACAACAATTTTTATTAGTGATGAAGATTATTTATTTCAAAATTATGATGATTTCTATTTGAGATCTTAGAGCTCGAGCATATGTTTACCGCTGTACTCACAAATCTGTGCACTGTGAAAATAATCCACAGCTACCATATGTTAAAGTAAGCATTTTAGCTGATATGTGGAACTGAATTTTCTCAGTTTCCTCCTGTCTTCTTTCCTAAACAATATCATAAAATCACATGTTGTTCAACAAAAGTGCTATTATATAGAATCAAATGGAATTATTGTAATTACTAAATTTAGAAGTATATCCTGGCAAAATTCTTTCACATATTTCACTAGCCTAACATGACTACTAAAAGGTGAAGTTTATTTTAACTTTGTTCTGAATCAGATGGGGACAACAGGACAGTGTCACATCATTATTTTTCATCATTTTTAAACACTTCTAAATTAATATATTTGTGTAGTACGAAAGGTCTTTATAAAATATAAAGATTATCAACTTTTATATTACATTACTATGAATACATTTTGATTAGGAATAGCATATACTAGCAGGAAAAATTAACATGACATCATAGAGAACAAAAATATAGAGCATACTCATACCTGTGTCAATCAGACACAAACTTTCTTAATATTCTGATGTAGATATTTTTATGGTTTGTGCTTAGATGCTCCCTCAGAGCCTCATGGGATACTGGGGGTGGGCTTTGTGGAGGAGGCTGGGTCTAGTTTGTGTCATAGAGACTGTAGCCTGCATACAGTATAAGGGAGGGAAAGAGGTTGTCCGTCCCCTTTTGCTCTTTTTGCTTGGCTGTCTTCCACCATCATGAACCATTGCTGCACTTCACACAGCTGCCTTGGAGGCAGCTGAGTAAGGACTGAAACCTCCTTAAACTGTGAACTAAGTGAATCTTTTCTCTCTTAATTTTGGGTACTGGGTATTTTGTCTCAAGTTCCTGACCATGTGGTGGCTTGTGGGAAGAGTTAGAAAAGGTTCAGAGATGTCCTGTGGACGAGTGGAGATTGAATGCCTTAGGCTGTTCTATATAGGAGATTCCAGTAGGGGCTCAGAAGAGCAGAGGCTGATAGAAACGCTCCTGGTGAAGAGTGGGTTTGGGCGGTTTCTGCTGGAAAGGACTGCATTGTCTGCTGGATTCCAGAGGATGCGTGTTATGACTTGGAAGAAAGTTTGACTGCATTTTCACTATGTCCAGTGACTTTGCCTGAGACTGAGATTAAGGGTGGTGGACTAATTATTCTGGTAGAAGAAATTTCAAGGCAGTCAAATGTTGGAGGCTGTGGCATGACAATTTTGGGGGGATTGTTATCCAGATTTATGGTGAGAGGCAAGAACAAAGAGCCCAGCACAATTATTTAAATCATTGTGAGTTTGGCCAGAATGCAAGCTCTTTTAAAGCTGTGGACTGTAAGACAGAAATGAGATCTCGATTGCTGAGGAGGAATGGAAGAGTATAAAAGATGGCTTGAGGGCATCACAAGAAGCAGCAAGTCTCCACGTTTTATAGACTCAAAAGGGCAAAAGTAAAATACTTTGCTTTGGGTAAAATGCTGCAGAACACCAGGTCCCAGAATGGAGGCAGATGCCCCAGGCTCTGGAATGGTGGCAGCCCAGAGAATATGTTCCTCAGAACTGGACTCAAGAGTGCTAACCGGGGACAGGGAGAGAGCTCAGTACAATAAGCACTTTCCTGGTAAGTGCAAGGGCCTGAGTTCAATCCCCGGTTCTTCCAAAATTAAGAAAAGGAGTGCTCAGTGATATAGACACTCGACTCCACAGCAAAGTGAGAAGGAAACTTGGCCACTGTTCCAGTTCACAACAGACTTTGGCATCACTCACGTGGTGCTGGCTAAGCACGTGTTGAATGCATGAGTTGTGGGTTAAGAGAACTTCCACTGAGATTTCAGAAGGCACTGGAGGCCAGGCAGTTGCCCCTGAAAGGGCAGTGCGTGAAGCTGTGAGTGAGAAGCCAACAGTGCAGTACAGAGCCCCGAAGTTTAGAGACCCCAGGAAAGGGTACTGTCTGTGGAAAACTTGAAGGGGAGCATAGCAGGGCCAAGAGAGGAGCCACAGGAGCTACTATCACCAGAAGGACCACATGGGCAGAGCCACACAAGTCCTCTGGAGCCCATGACGTGCCACAGGTAACACTGACACTGCACATGGATGGGCCCATAAGCTTTGTGGCAACTGCAAGTAAAGAAAATTAAGGAATATTTGCTACATCTCTGAGAAGTGGATGGTCTAAAGCCCAGAGAATTGAGGCCCTGCTTCTCACAAGATAGTTCTGCCAATCCTAGGGCAATCAGTATTGGTTTTCATAAGGTGCATTGTGTAGCATAATCTTTTATTGCCATTAAATTGCTCAGCTGTGCATCAAAAATAAATAAAAAATTAATTAATTAAAAAGACATTTCTGCCAAGAGTGATCATCCTCATTTACACCTAGCATGAAACAAAGGAGAGATATCAAAAGATAGGATAAGTGCTCTCTAAACAAATAAAACTGGGTCAGCTTCCTCTCATATTTCACAAGAGATAATCCTGGTATATTCACTGTCTCAAGTCAACTTGCATACTTGTGAAAATCAGGAGAAAAAAACGGCCAGATTAATTAACTGCACTAGGATAAGAAACTTAGAATTTAGTTTCAATCAAGGGAGGAAGCTGGAAATAGAATTTGAGATTGCCAAACCTAAGTACTTGATCTAAATTTCTTTGGCATAGTGTGAAATATGTGCTCATGAAAAAAATTCAGACTTGAATCCAGAGAAACGGGAAAGTGACGGAAGTTGAAAAACTTCAAGATGTGTTAGGACAGATTAAAATTTCAGAGCCACACTAGACTTCCAGCATTTTGTCAAGTATGTTTTGAGTATTCTGCTTATTGGACACTTATCAATCTTTCATTTTGTATATTATATGTACCACCTGAATATATATCTATGCTGAAATATAAAATTGAGAACAAAATGAAATTCATTAGTTTACAGATAGTAATACTGTACTTATTTCTTAGCATGCTTACAGAAAATATTACTACTTCACATAAAGAAAGATGGCTGCATTCACATATCTGCTTGTATTTATTTATTTTTAAATAAAAAAAACATTTATTTATTTACTTGGTAGAGAGCCTCGCCATGCAGCTTGGTCTCATAGTGATTCTCCTGTTCAGCGTTCCCAGTGCTGGGAAATTCAGGCGAGCACCACAATGCCCCGTATGTGTTGGCCTGCACGGTGTGCCCAGGGAACCAGGACTGGCAAAGCATGCAGTACGTTGGATCAAACCTGGGTCCTTGCACATGCTAGGGAGGTGCTCAGATCACCAGCCTATCTCCCCAGCTCTCTGCTTCTATTTAATTCCTAAGAATATAATGTGTTATAAGATCTGGCCAGATTCACTAGAAACTTGTAAGAGAATAAGAGTGAAGAAAGCAAATCCTTTTTCCTTTATGAAAACTTTTGATCCGGCAGACCCACTGAAACTTTTTCTTCTCCTCCTTCACAAGTCTGAGGATCATGGTTAAAGGACCACTACTTCCCTCAGAGCTACCAACGCAGGTCATTGCGAGACACTGTTGGATATTACAGGACAATATGTAAACTGAAGAATTAGCTTTTCTTTATTTTGCTTTTGTATTCTGTCAGTTTATATTTTTACTGAAGAACCAGAAGAATAAATTTCTTTCTTTCTTCTTTCTTTTTTATAGTATTTTCAGGAGGGATGTACAGCATGTTCAGGGTCTCACTACTAGATTGGACTCACAGTGACCCGCCTGTTTACAGCCTCCCAGGAGCTGGGATTACAGGTGTGTGCCACCACGTCCAGTCTCAATTGCCATCTCAGTGCACCCTGGGGGCGGGGCTGGGGGCAGGGCTGGCATGGCAGGCTGGGGATCCAACCCCTGGCCCCTGTGCCTGCTTGCAGGTGCTTTAATTCTCTGAGCTATTCGGCCGGCCCTCAGAAAAATAAATTGCAATAATATTTCTTTTTACATCTTTCAGTTTCATGCCATTTCTCTCACAACATACACAGCAAGAGTTATTTCACTCTGTCTCATAAACAAGAAGCTAAGCAGCAATTTATCTCCAAGCCTTAATGCAGTGTAATAATTTAAAACACTATATAAGAGCTTTTGATTTGATAAGCTTTTAATAGCTAATTAAGAGTAATTACAGATATTCTGTTTATATTCCTCAGTTTTAATATCAGTACTTCACAAATTTATTCCTCTAATACTCAAGGTACAAAAATATTTATTTATATTTTAATATAAACCACTCAGGGTTGAACTTCAAATAAGATTAACATATCTAGAGAAAATATTGTTTAAACAATGGCACCATTGCCTTTGCCACATAACATCAAGTAATTATAAGACATTTTATTTTATTTGAAATTGATGGCCACAGATGAAGCCTGAAATTTCTCCCCAAACATAAAATATAACCTATTTATACCAAGGTAGTAATAACTCAGCAGTACTGTTCTAGGGAAAAGAATGCAAAAAATTTATAGAAAAGAATAATCTTCCGTACATATGAAGAGGAAAGTGATAACCACGGCTGGAATTCAGAGCACATACTCAAATATAAAGTATTAAAGTAACCAGATCATTATCTATGAGATATAATTTCTTTTTTTTTAACTAAGAATTGAGCTCAGGTGCTTTCTCTTGCCAGGCAAGTGCTTATTCTACTGAGCCATCTGCCTGGCCCTATAATTTCAAAGAGAGTCTTCAGTTCTAGTCTAAGAAAGGCAACATGGTGTCCCTTCAAAAGGAAGTGTATAGGTTTGTCTCTGAGAATCTCTTTGAAATCAATTACACAGTAGACATCAAAGTATCCAAACTTGAAAAATATGACGCCATATGAAGGAGATACAGATAGAAATGTTGTTCATATGTTTGGCTATAAAATGGCTTGGCAGGAAAAGGACTTACAAGCTAAGAAGACAGCTGAGGGGTCTGCCTGCATGGCAAGCATAAGGACTTGGGTTCGATCACTGTTACCTTATGCCATACTGGCCCCAGAACACCAGGTGTGCTGTGCAGGCCACAAAAACTGGACGTGGAGGCACACACCTGAAATCTCAGCACTGGGGAGGCAGAGACAGTATGATTATTATGCCTCCAAGCTGCATAGTGAGACCCTGGATCACAATAAATAAATAATTAATTTTTAAACCTGAAAGACTTACAAAATATTTGATTACAGAGTCAATTAAGAAGTTATTCTTCTTATAATAGTATAAGAATTATTTATAAAATTTTAGTGCAGATTTAGTTTCTGTTTTATTATTTTATTCTATATGAGACACTTATGGCTGGATCCTGCACTGGGCCCATGAGTTCAAATTAAATTCTAACTGGAGTCGCATAGATTAAAGTTCTGAGTCATAAAACCAGATTTACTAGTTTTCTGATCACAAGACATCAGGAGCAAGACAAGGTCAGTTTCTACAAAGTTCCTTCAGCTTTAAGCCTCACTGCCCCCCAAAAGGAACCAGGCACAAACTGACATCAGGTAACCAGTCAGTGTTGTACTGCTTGGCCTCCCTGTTCCTGCCTTAGGGAAGTCACAGAGAAATGACAAATCTGTTTTATTTCTTTGTTTCTGAATTCTTTAAGTCACTCTATACAACAAATGCTGTTACATTTATATTATTTTGTGTAGTGAAATTCTATATCATTTGTAATTTTTTGCTTCAGTACTACTTTGTACTCTTTAAAAAAGAAAAAAAACTTAGCTTTTAATTTTTCTCAACTTTCCTGTAATAATTATTTTATCAGTACTCTATAATGTTGTCCAATTCTATAATTGTATTATTATTTTCATTTTTTAATTTAATTTTTATTTTTGTGGTACCAGGGATTGAACTCAGGATCCTGCGCTTTCCAGGGAAGCACTTATTCTAATGAAATATCTCCCCAGGCCTATTATTAGTATTATTATTATTATTATTTCCAGCAATCAAACTGAGGACTATGTGCTTGTCAGCCAGGCACTTATGTCACTGAGCTATGCCCCTGCCCCAGTTCTGGAATTGAAAATAAAGCAAATAAAGATACTTGAACCAAATTTTAATTTTAACAATTCTGAAAAATAGTTTTAAAGTGATTTCAAAATTTTCAAATTCTATTTTTAAATAAAATGTTATATAAGGGAGCCAGGGAGATGGCTCAGTAGAATAAGCACTTCCCTGGCAAGCGCAAGTCCCTGAGTTCAATCTCCAGTTCCACTAAATAAGTAAATAAATAAATAAATAAATAAATAAAATATGCAATACATTAATTTTATATTTCTAAAATTTTATAGTTATAATTTTGGCCACAATAATGGTAATGATACTAATTTGAGGTAGAGTCCTTTGGTAAGTAGAAGAATTTGTGATCTTCTCAGCCATAGAAATAATTATATTTGAAATGAATTAGTTTGTCTATTTCTCTGGCTATTTTATAGAAGTAATTTTATGAATGATTACCAATATTTAGGGAAAAATGAAGACATTAAGTGTGTCACCTAATTAAATAATATAATCACAGTAATAATAATTGAAGTACACAAGGATTACCAGGACAGTTTATTCTGATGGCCAGTCTTGCCTATTTCCTACATCCTTGTCTTGTCGGAAGAACCTCCACCCCAATGACTTTGTTGCAAACAGACTGCTTTTGGAATAACAACAGAGATTTCTGAGGTTCTCAGCATCTACCTGTTTACCATCTAGTGTCATACCTAATGATCAACATGACGTTATTGATTCCAAATCACCTTAATCAGGCTGCAACAGCTTTAAAAAAGTTCCTTTCAAAAGCTCAGATGTTCAAATTAGATTGCTCTAATACATCGTGATGATACAATAAGGTTCTTGTAGTGAGCATCACAATCACACTTCCAATCAGACATCCTGTAGCTCCTTTGCGAGGTACATGTTCCTGCCTACACAACATCCTGCTGGTTCACTGTGTCCTCAGCTCTCAGGGTCAGAACTGATTGAAGGACGGAGCAGTGCACCACTCAGCCTGCACTATGTAGTGCCCAAACTGAGACAACCTGGTGTAATCAAATTCTTCTTTTCATCGGGGATTCTTTGGCTCGAGCTGTCTTATATAGGTGTCAATGTGGTATATTCTTCGTCAAAGAATAATAAAGAAAAGTACATGAACTACATGGTGATAGCCTGCTAAAATTATCAAGTGCCTGAACACTAGTATTGTGATCAGAATATTATCAAGAGACACAAAATTCTCTTATGGTCCTTTGTGGTCTCTAACCAAGGCAACCTCTTTGCTGACTCCTAGAACCGCAAATTACCGTAAGTGGTTTTTATTGCTGTTTTTGTTTGTTTGATGGTTTTCCATGAACAGAATGATGCATTGTTTAACTGCTTTGATCTCTCTTATTTGGCTCAGTAAATTAATGTAATGTCTTGGGAATGTATCAGTGGTTTTTAGTTTGTTAATGACATATTATTATTTGGCATGTATTGTTTTATTAATGAATACTTTAAAATATTGATGCACTAATGGAATATATTTATTTGTTTAGATATTTATAATAAATAACAGAATAAAATAAAATATGTAATACATTAATTTTATATTTCTGTTATAGTAATGTGCTCCAGGTTAGAAGCCTCAAATTTTGGTAAGACTACCTGCACTGAGGTTTCAGGAGAGTTGTTTGTCTTTTCCATCATCTAAAGGCTCCATAGTGTTGTACTCAGATGACTCCAAATTCTTGTTCCCATCATAAGTCTATATAACTCACCCTGCCTTCCTTTGATACCAAGACCTCGGTGGCAACCCCATGCTAATTTAGATAATCTTAAAAATTAATCTCCCTATATCAACATTCTCAGTAATCACATCACCAAAGACCCATTTCCAAGTAAGATAGTATGTCAGAGGCCCTGGTGACCAGAACTTAGGCTTTATTGTTCCACTGCCCTGATGAAGGAAATATGAGTAGAAGCACAGATTTGAAGACCTATTGGTTTCAGGGACCTGAAGGATATAGACAATAAGAAATAACTTCTGAAGGCTTAACTGCCATGATATGTCTTCTAGAATTCCAGAGGATGAGAATCATCAGGTACCACTTGGAAATCTGTTTCCCGCTGTATGTGAGCCTGGGTCTATGCACACATAGGTGTTTGTGTATATGTGTCATATGATATTCTAGCTTTTTACTATTTTAGATTTATTATTTATGTATTTATTTATGTATTTATTTATTTATTTAGTACAGGGTCTCACTACACAGCTCAGACTCATAACGAGCCTCCTGTGTCAGCCTCCCCAACACTGATATTACAGGCGTGTAGTGGTCAGCATGGTGTGCGGTACTGAGGATCGAACCTATGTCTTTGTACTTGCCAAGCAGGCGCTTAGAACACTGAGCTATCTTCGCGGTTATGGTATTAGCTTTCAACAATGAATATCACAAGAATTTTAAGATAAATTTCCTAAAACAAATGGATTATATCCTATGAAATATAAATTATAAATTGAGACAAAATAACGTAAATAACACATACCAGCTTGATTAAACTATTTTGTGAAATAATACATTAAGAGAGGCAAATCTTTACAATGTCTCTATGACTGCATGTAACTAGCTCTTAAATTCACTAGAATAAATTATTTTATATGAATAAACATTTTCTGAAAATAATAAAATTATACCTCACAGCAATCTGAATATATGCCGTAAGTTAACTCTGAGGGTAAATAAAAATATACCTAAAAAAGTACAAGATTTAAACTTACTTTTAATGTATTGATTTGATCTTTTTAAAAAGTAATCTTTTCTTTATGGTTGTCTTTAATACAAAAGAAAACTAAGTTGGATTCATGAACTCTATATTGGTAAGATATTCTTGTATTTAGTATAGTTTTAGATACTTTTGTCAACTCATCAGATTCATAATAGCCATATTTTAGCAAATGCGATCAGAGTATGTAAATGTAGACCAAATTAAAAGTATTTATTATATTAAATAATGTATATTTCATTTTCATGAACAAGTTAACAACCTATTTCATTAACACCCTATAAATGCCACATTAACATTGACTGAAATTTTCTTAAACAATTTCATCATTTGAAAAAATTTTTGGTTTTCCAAATCATCATTTTAACTTTTTTTTTTATATGTTGATGGTAATTATGTCCTAAGGCAATTATTCTCAGTATTTCTTTCCCATGAGACAGTTTCCTTTGAGTCTCTGGCTTACTATCAAAAATGATAGTTTTAGTTCTAATTCTGTTGTAAGTGTCAAAATGAGCCCTCAAGTGGTTGAACAGTAGCTATCTCACATTTTTGCAACATTAATTGCTGCATTAAATATGCTATTGTTCTCATATTTACATATTTACATATAGTCAACCCAATTAGCAAAAGTAAAATATGTCAGGTTTTGTGTAAAAACTATGTTTCACATAGTCTTTCAAAATATTGTAACACAAAATTAAGCTCTATTTCTATGCATGTCTCCAAAAGCTAGGTAGGGAGAAAAATACTTCACCATACAGTTTATTTCATTTATTCATTTTCAATTCTTTATTAGTATATTTTTATAGTCCACCCACTTTACAATCATAAGGAGAGCTCCCTGTACATAATATGTTTCTTCTCATTCTCTTTCCTTCCCTCACCTGTCCTCGCTCCTCTAAATCCCTTCTCCTCTTTTTCATTTTTGCTAATATTATTAAACTTAGTTTAGTTTTATGGCATTTAATGCTGACATTCATTAATGTACTTAAGATCTTGTACAGAGATAATCTCTAAATAACAACTTTTACTCTGGTGCTTTTCTACAGAGCTTCCTGGTGAATTGAATTCAAAAGACAATATCATCAGTATTTATCAATATGTAATATAGAATGCCACATGAATATTCCCTTCTGATATGGATTAGCAATTCCCTAACAGGACAATATTTTGGCAAATAACAGCCACAAACTTTTAGCAAAGCACACCAAACTATCGAAAAGCTTTAGAAACTAAAGGAGGGTGAACAAAACATGAAATAATGTGAAAAATTAGATGGCTGTTCCAGCATATGGTATAGTTACTTCTTTCATCTTGTTGCTGTTTCCTTTTTTTTTTTGTCTTTTTTCTTTACTTTGCTTTTATATGCCTATAAATGTTATCCTTTAATGCACAGTCATAATTTTGATGATTCACAATCTTTTAAAGCTGAAGTCAAGTTGATAACAATTAATCTAAGCAACAATATAGACAAAATTCTAGAAACGAGACAGAGCAAAGAAAGTATATATATATATATATATATATATATATATATATATTTGTGAAAATCTTTG
>NDGM011044145.1:0-12965 GCA_002564305.1 Octomys mimax | reverse complement strand
GGAAAAATTGAATTCACACAAATCATCAAATATAATAAGAAGCTGGAAAACAAATCCGGTATTTCATTGTATAAGCCTTCATTGATTGCAAGGAACACCGATTTCAGTACACTCCTTACATAAGTTAAGCTATGACACAATGCTTTATTAATAGCCCTGGGCAATCCATTCATTGATCACATTACTCTCATGTTCTTTGATATTTTCTTGATGTCTTCTGAAGTATCTTGCAATTTCCTAAGTCTTTAATTGAATTGTTTGGCATGGGCAGGCTCTACACATTTTAAAGTCCAAGAGCAAATGTAACATAGTGCCCTCCTCTTAAATCTTTTCTTGGTCCTCCATCATTCCTCCCAGCTAAATTAAAAGCATCACAAACCCTTAAAATGATGCCCCAAGGCTCAAAATGATTGCACACCTAATTCTACCACTAACAACGAATGCTACCCCCATATATGAAGATTTTATAGAAAAAGTAATGAAACCCACAACAAATAGACTATTAAGAATATAAACAATATTTAAAATCATAATTCCCATAGAGAATTTCACCATGATCAATGATATGAAAAACCACTGTTGTAATTCAACTATAAGAATTAAACAAAAGATCAACACCTACAAATTCCATCCTCTTATCAAAATTAATCACTTATTTATTGATCGCCGAGCCCCATCCAATATCTCAGCATGATGAAATTCTAGATCCTTAATAGGTGTATGCCCTGAACTACTAATTATTGCTGGATCATTCTTAGCAATCCATTACACTGCAGATACAACTGCAAGGTGCTCATCAATTACCCACATCTGCCTAGACGCAAACCATGCTTGACTAATTGGATACCTTCATGCCAATGACGCATCCATACATTTTATCCTCCTTCGCTTTCACATAGTCTGAGGAATTTATTATTATTTACATTTATATGAACTTGAAAACTTTAGATTCTTACCTGATTTACAGTCATAGCCACAGCTTTCATAGGGTACCTTCTCCCCTGAGGACAAAATCATTTTGAGGTACATCTGTAATCACAAGTATTTTTACCTCTATGTCAGTATTACTTGCTTCAAATCTCTCTTCTATCCATCCAACCCCCAAGTTTAGCCTGTCAAAACCCCAATGAAATACACTGCCCATTCTATGAAAATTAATTAAGAGGTTTTCCTTATGTTAATGTCGCTTATGAAAAAGCAAGGCACTGAATATGCTGCTTGAGTTTGTTAGTCCATTAAAACGAAGGTTTGGTCCTAGCTTTTTATTAATCGTTAGAAAAATTGTACACACAATAGGCATCACACCAGTGAGAATACCCTCTAAATCAGTAAGATTAAAAGATCACATATCCAGTACACTCACAGTAGCTCACAGTACCTTGCCTACCCACGCCTGCAAAGGAAATGGCAGTGTTACGGCTCGTATCTCGGTGTCTCCCCAAAGCCTCCTGTGGGCGAACTTCTAGAGTTTATGATTAATTCATGATCCGGTGTTTGGATTACGGGTGTGAGCGCTGCTCCTGCCCTGGCAGATAGTCTGGACGCACTATAAGGAAAGGAGAAAGGCTGCTCCTCTGCCGCTGCTGCCGCTGCTCCTTTCTTTTGCTCTTGCTGTTTTGCTCTTTTCTGCCACCATGAATGGCTGCCCTCTGCCATGTGCCTCTCTACCTTGGAGCTGACTCAGTATGGGCTGAACCCTCCACTAACTGTGAGCTAAGTAAACCCTTCCTTCCTTAATTTTGAGTGTTGGGTATTTTGTCCAAGCAACAAGAAGAAAGTAGATCTTTTCTTGGTCCTCCATCATAGGCAGTGATTAAAAGTAAGCAATAACTGAGAGTTTGATCAAGTTGATCCACAATACCAGAGTTGGTAAATTTTGCTCTAGCCACTGCAATCATATGATTAATTTAAATTAATAAATTTTGAAGTAAAGAGTGTCTTAAAGAGCTAAAAACTGAGATTAAATTTTATCCAGGTAATACAAAACTCCAGATTAAATATAGACCAATAAACAAAAATAATCTTAGGATATCTGAACACATGAAAGCTGAGGCTCAAACTGGGATTAGGTACCTCACTATGCTCATCCATAAATATAAACATTTTGTGGCAAAATCTTTTTGCCAGAGGACTACTAGCAATGGTTTAAAACTTAAAGGCCTTGGCAGCATTTTATTACCATCTAGAAGAGCCTGTTCTATAAACTGTAAACTCTAATGCAAAGTCTACATACTGCCATCTTCAGCAAACCCCAATAGGATTTATTTTATTATTATTATTTGTGTGTGTGTGTGTGCGCACGCGCATGTGTTTGGTACTGGAAATTGAACTCAGGAACTTATGCTTGCCCTGCAGGTGCTTGCACCATTGAGCTATATCCCCAGTCCTAAATCCCAACAGGAAATGAAAGTGAGCACAAGTAATTTTTTCTTTTCTTTTTTTTTGTAAAACTGGGGATTGAACTCAGGTCCTTGCTCTTACCAGCCAAGCACTTCGTTTACTGAGCTATCTCCCCGGCCCTAGCACAGTAATTTTATAAAACTGTTAAGTCAATGTGTAGCCAAAGTGGCAAGAAATGAGCTATATTTTCTTTATGAGAAAGATATTAACATTAATATTAATCTTAAAGACTTAAAGAGAATTTGCCAGTATATTAAAAATAGAGAGCTCAACTAAATTAGGCCATGAAGCCCACCTACACTGTCCCTCACCCTCCTCAAATATTTAACTTTTATTTATACATCAGAAGGAATATAAGAGGAGACAAATCGTACCAAGGTGAGCATACTGGAAAGTGTGAGTGGATGACGATCATGTAGCTTCTAGTACCCAGAAGATCTCAGCCATTACTGACCACTTTAAACTAATTCCAGCCTACAGTTCCTAAGACCAGCTGCCAGTAATTTGCCAAATAAAACACTTATACTCTATAATAATAGGAGATAGAAAAAAACTTCAGCACTCTAGATATAGCACCTTAAAGAAAAGATGACACAATAGCAACAACAAAAGGTAAGAAACAGCCTAAGTTACCCCTAGTGCCTTTGTGTAATGAATTAATGAGAAAATCTTGACAAAGAAAATTTTAGTGAATTTTCCTGAAACCAAACAAACTACTTCCAAACAGCTAACAGAGCGAACTCATCTATTTGGCAAAACAGTGAGGAGATTTAGAAGTGGAGCTGAAAAGCCGATTGAGTTTGGAGATCGGTGGCTATCCCATAAGAACTTTAGTTCATCTTAAAGTTTTCCTTAAGAAAACTAATTTTGGGGGGACCAGGGAGATAGCTCAGTAGAATAAGCACTTGCCTGGCAAGTGCAAGGGCTAGAGTTCAATTCGTGGTTCCACCCAAAAAGCCCCCCACCAAAAAAAAACCAACCCAACTAGGGGCCAGAGAGATGGCTCAGAAGAATAAGCACTTCCCTGGCAAGCGCAAGGGTCTGAGTTCAATTCCCAGTTCCGCAAAACAACAAAAACAACAACAACAAAACCCCTAATTTTAGTGAAAATTTGCATATTAATTAAAAGAGGACTGCTCTCTAAAAAAAATGAAAAATCCTTCAACAGAGGGTAAATTAGCAAAATCATCATAGTTGGCCTAAAATCAGCCACTAATTAAGAAATCAATCAAGCTCAATAAAATCTACAATTTAATTTCAAAAAACTTATAATTAACCCTTGCCTAGATAATTAGATAAACCTAAAATTTATAGAAGAAATAATATTAGTATCAATAACAAGAACTGTTCCTCCTTGTGCAAATTTAGGTTAGATTCTCATTTGAGCAGTTGACAATTTTATAAAACAAAACATCCAATTAATTCTCTTACTACGAATGTTTTAACCCAACACAGGAGAACAATAAGGAAAGACTAAAATAAGGAAAAAGATCTCAGCAAACAAATCTCACCTGCTTACCGAATCACCAACCTTAGCATCTCAAGTATTAGGGGCACTGCCTGCTCAGCGACAATTTTAGCTCAGTGGCCACAGTGTTCTGAGCATGCCAAGGTAGCAGAGCTCTGTCTTGTTTCCAGCCAGAGAAATTGACTTCCTGTGAAGAGGCAGGGATAAACAAATAAGAGAAGAAGCCCTTATGGAGCTTCAATATATTGATTCATTCCTAATAACTTAAATCACAAAAGAAGTTGTGAATTAATTTTGGCTGGGGTGGCCTCAGAGTATAACAAAACCCCTGAATCATATTAACCTAGACCCAACAAGTCAAAGTTCCAATCATGTATTGACCCAAATCTTTTTGATCCATGAAGCAAGTTACCCTTGGGGTAATGGTGCAATCCTGTTCTACAGTTCCTATTGCCAAAGGGATTATGGGCCGGATATTAGACTGGCACATCCAAATGGTGCCACGGCTATTAAAGCCTTGTTTCTTCAATGATTAAAGTCCTATATGATCTGAATAAGTCTGAAGTAATGCAGGTCGGTTTCTATGTATTTTTAAGTTCCTCTCAGTATGAAAGGCCTACAGAAATAAGTCCAATCAATCAATTATGCCCTAATAGCTAAAAGATGATAATATATCGATCTCTTCTCTATTCATTTAGTTACCCAAGACAAGGGTTTGTTAAAACGGCAGAGCCTGGTAAATTGCATAAAACTTAAAACATTAGCCCTAGAGGGTCACCTTCTCTCCTTAACACTTCCATCTATACATTTTCTTTCTTTATCTTATACTGATTTATTTACTTGGTACAAGATCTTCCTACACAGCTCGGACTCATAGTAATCCTCCTCCCAGCATGCACCACAATGCCTGGTTTTCATGGCCTGCATGGTGTGCCGGATGTTCCTGCACAGGCATGGCATTCAGTACCAGGGATTGAACCCAGGTCCGTGTGCCTGCCAGGTAGGCACTCATGCAGCTGAGCTATGTCCCTAGCCCCTCATTTTCTTTTTTAATTATCCTTATTCTCTTAGCCAGAGCATTTCTAACCCTAACAAAATGAAAAATCTGTAGATACATGCAACTAGGCAAAGGTCCAAATGTTGAAGGCCCTTAGGGAACTCTGCAGCCAATTGCAAATGCACTGAAATTATTCATCAAAGAGCTGCTCTGTCTATCAGCATCACCAGTCCTATTTCCTATCACCCGTCTCTAGCTCTAACACTCACATTCTCCCTGTGAATTTCCTGAGAGCTCTATTCATTCTAGCAACATCAAGCCTTGCTGCTTATCCTATTTTATGATTTTTCTTTTTTTGATTTTGTTTCTTACTACTTCAATTCAACAAAACATATTTGCACGTTGAATTCCTTTACCTCATACATCTTAAATATAAACACTTTTCTCAACTGCAATGTCATTATTTTAGTCCATGCAAAACTCATTTTTCACAAGGATGACCACAGGAGTTTTCCAGTTCTGCTGTCTGCTTTCAGTCTTATCTACTATCAAACTTTTCCCCTCCAAGGAGGATATACTAGACACTGAAATGCTGACTGTTTGACTAAAATACTAAATTTGTTTCTTCCAGCATTAAAAAAAATCTCCTTATTGCTTTCATGATAAACTGTATTTTCTACCAGTCATGACTTTGCTTGTTTCCTTTTTTAATTTCTCTAGAAACATTTGAATGGATATTTCCCTTAAGCATTCTAAACTCAAATCATACTAAACAATTCTCTGCTTCTTTCATGGCTCACAAGTAGCCACAGTCATAGCTAAGTATTTGTTTCCTATCAAGCATGGGCTTTCCTCTGGCTGGGATATGTCCCTCTTCCTCACCACTTATTACTGAGTTGTTTCATCTAATTGCATGTGTTACGTGTCAGCTTGATCTTGCTGTCAGCTACAGAGATACTTCTTTCTTATGCTTCTACTATGGCATCAAAATTATTTAGTTTAATTGCTTATTTATTTGACTATCTTGCCTAAAAAGACTGTGTGATGTGATATGTAAGAATAAAAACTTTTTTTAAAACTACTCTACCTCAAGTGGCTAGGAAAAGAATGATGTGCATTCTTATTAGCGAAGAGCATATGCTATAAGCTGCAGTTGTGATAATAATTCCAATTTTCAAAATAGCTAAGATGCATTGATTTTAAATCCACAGTACCCTCAGCGATACTCCTATGCTCAAGAAAACCAAGAATACTCCAGAGGATGCCATTCAGTGCCTGGAACCTGCTTTGAAGGAGAACTTCTTAAATAACACGTAGATCTCAGAAACCCTTTACTAATAGCCACAAATGTATTCCACTGTGAATCTGTGCATACCCAAATTAGTCCCCTCTCTCCTTCAACATCCACCCACACGAGCTGAACTTTTTTCCACCCCTTTGCATGGAGGCAAAAGTTGGATACTTCTCAGTGTTTAACGCCCACACTGCAGAGTCAGAGCGTTTATCTATCAACTGTGCAAAAGTTGGAAAGTGATCTTTGACAATAAGAGAGAGAGAGAAAGGTATTAAGATTGCAAACTGTAGGAGGAAGGTGACAGAAGACGATTTAATTCTGGAGAATAGCAAGTAGCAATTATCTTTGACTCAAACTTTACGTGGCTTACCCCTGGTGTGGAGAGTATTTTCCCCTTATTGACTTCTGTCACAACTGTGTCTGCTTATTACCAGTACAGAGGACTAAGAAGTGGTTCAATAAATGATTCAGTGAGTGAATGAACATATTAAACATGACTTTAGGTGGCTATTAAATGTGCTAACTAAATGGAAAGAAAAACAAAAATATATTTTTCTCCTTTCCCATCTTTTCCTATTCTCATTTTTAGTTTATATTTGCCCTCTCTCCACTTGTTCTATGAAGAGATATATGGTATTCATAAAAGGACCTATTTAAAGGGTGGAAAAAAATCAAGGGTCTCAAATATTGTTGACTGATAGGTTTTTAAACATAGTATGAATGTCTTCGTCCACTTGAGCCACTACAACAAACTACCCAAAAGTGGGTGATTTATGAAGAATATTAGCTCATTATACAGTTGTGAACACTGGGACGTCTGAGACATGAACAGCTTTGTTTTCTTGAGAGGAACCCAGCTCTGGTTCCCAAACCCACTGGGCAGGCACCCACCCCATCTGTGTGTGGACCCTCATGACACAATTTCCTTCTAAAGATCGTGCAGTCAACAGTGTTGTGCTGAATGTAACATTTAGGTACAACATTTGGAGGGTTTGCCACCCAAGCTATAGTATGAAACAATAATTTATGTTGTTATGGTTCAAATATACACTGAAATAAATCCTCAATGAGAGGATATATCACCTAATCAAAATCTCTCTAAATCCAGTATTCTTCCATTCATATATACACAAATAATAAAAGAAAGAATTAAGGCCAAAAACAAATAGAACACAAGTGCTATGCCCACCTGCACCCCTGCTCTGTGAACGGCCACAAGAAGACATGTGGCCATACTAACAACCTATGCTCCAAGAAGGTCAAGTAAAGCACAGACAGCCCCTCATCCAGAAGGACACCACTTGCCCAGCACCCACAGCCTTGGGGCCTGAATTAAACTTCCCTCTCTTGACTAGAGAAAAAAAAAGCTATTGATGAAAGCTTAAGTAGACAATTAGTGTGAGTAAATGTAGCAGTTGTACATGGACAGGATGGGATAAAAACAAGAAAAGATCTAACCACTGTATATGCAGAAACAAAGATGGGTTGTCAGACTTGAGTAAAAGGAAAGGTGGAAGTGACTGCGGAGGAAGAAAGCATTACAAATTCAGCTGGAAATTTACTAAAACCTAAGGAAAATCACATTTTTATATGCATATCTGTAGGTATATATTTCTATTATAAATTATGCAAGAGTAGAAATTCCATTATGTGCAAAGTATAGGGCCAGCCAAATAGCTCAGTGGATTAAAGCACCTGCTTAGGCAGACAGAGAGGCTGAGGATTTGATATCCAGGCCTTGGTGGCATGTGTCTGTAATCCCAGCTCTTAGCTGTAAACAGGAGCATCACTACGAGTCTGATTTATGCAGTGAGGCACTGTACACCCTGTACACCCTGTACACCCTGTCCTAAATAGAAAAAGAAAAGTATATTCATTTGATCTTAAAGTCTTAATTACTAGACAAGGTATTATTATGCATGTCTGTAATCCTAGTGCTCGGGAGTCTGAGGCAGGAACATCGCCGTGAGTTCAAAGCCACACTGCTGCAAAGCGAGTGGAAGGCCACCCTGAACTACGTAGTGAAACCCTATCTCAAAAAGACAAAAGAAGTCTCAATTATTATCTTTATTTCTTATCACCTAGTCATTCCTAAATGCACTTCATATAGATGCATTTCTTCATTAAGTTTACACAATTGTTAGTAAAATGATTTATAATGTAACTTATTGCAGCTGAACACAGTGCTGTATTTCTGTAATCCTAATAGTCCTGGAGGCTGCAGCAGGAGGATTCAAAGCCTGAGCCCAGCCTGGGCACTTTAGTGACTTAGCAAAAACTGTCTCAAAATTTAAAAAAAAAACAAATAAATAAAAGAAAGAAAGAAAAGAAATGAGGATGAGATACAGCTCAGTGTTTGATCCTCAGTACTGCAAAACAAAATAATGTAAACTTAATAAAAAATGTAACCTAAGTGATATGAATGCCTCCCTTGTTCATGAGTATACTACATTCTCATATGGCACAATTTCAATATAGTGTCATGAGCTGGCCAGATAGCTCAGCGGATTAAAGTGCCTGCTTAGGCAGACTCAGGGGTCTGCGATTCAATCCCTGTCCTGCCATGCCAGCCCCTCCCTCAGGGAGTCCTGAGAGGGCGATTGAGACTGAGCATGGTGGTGCGCACCTGTAGGCCCAGCACTTGGGTGGCTGAAAAACAGGAGGATCGCTAGGAGTCCGATCTGTGTAATGAGGCCCTGTAGACCCTGTAGTAAACACTTTAAATAAATAAATAAGTAAATATTGTGTCACATAGAAATAAGTGCACTTAGAATGTTTACCCATTATACTTCTATGGAAGTTGACAAGCTGTGTCAGAAAATAGCAAGAACTCTGACAGGACAGAGTAACAACCTTACTGTCCGGTGGAGTCTAGAGCTGTGATGAGCTCTGCTTCTCCCATTTCCTGGAAGTTTCATCTGCTCAGAAATAACTGGAACCATATTTCCAGCCTTCCTTTTGACAAGCGATGTCTTAATTCCTGTGTAATTTATAGCAGCGCATGTCCCTTCCTCTATTCCATAACCCTGTCTCCGCTCCCAAGCAGGGAGCGTCATTATGCCCACTGAACTCAGAGACGCGAAATCCGTTCATTGAGTATCTCCCTTCATACTTATTCTGGATTTGCTAAGTTCATTGATGTACATCCACCCAAGCGCAGGCAGGCACGGTTCTGCGATCCTCATTGTCTTCACTCAGCGTGAAAGATGAAGAAAAGGAAGCTTAACACCACCCTCGGGCTCCCAGTGGGGCTTTGGCAGGAACAGATGGCACTCTTAAACGTGACACCTGGGGAGGAGAATTCAAGACGGGATTAGCTACAAAGCTGCAGGCAGAAATCAGGAAAAACAATAAAATGTAGTATGTCTATGAGAGCAGCAACAGTAGCAGCATTACCTAAACTGAAGGACCGAGATCGGGAGAGCGCCAGCGCCAGAGCCCAGAAGGCCACTGGCAAGGAGGTTGGGCGTGGGCTGAAGGACTCAGGCTTCCACAGAGACGGACCACGTCCCGCCCATTCCCGTGACTGCTGCTTCATTCCCTCTTTAAGCAAAAGGGTAAATCTTCACACGCAATTGTAGAGAAGGTATCTCATGAAAAAGCTCAAGAAATTAGAATAGCATCCTCAAGCCCATATATATATATTTTTTCACATATAGAATATATATATATATATATATATACACATATAGAATATATATCTACATAATTTTTGCTTACCTAATACGATTTATATAATAAAGGTGTAAATATGAAATACATATAAATCAAAACTGGCTAAGTTAGTTATTTCTGTAATAATTTCTCTTATAATGCATTCAGTTCTGTTTTTATATTACATTCTTACTGAATTATAGCAACATTTTAATGAGGACACCTGCAAAAAAAAATAAACAAAAACCCTTAAAACTTCCAAATATGTTTTACTGCCTCACAAAGTATCTGACTTGGCTGCCATTGAATTTAGAGAGCCGTGTAATTTAAAGTATTGTGACTGTGCTGATTCATGAAGTGGTGAATCATTTCTTCTCTACTGATCTGCTCAAAAATGGAAGGAAAGTAAGGCTTTCTTTCTTTTACAGCCTCTGCAGCTGAGTGTCAGTTGGCTGCTGTCAACAGAGTGCTTCTTCATCTTAGGGACAAGGATCACATCATAAGGGCAGGCCTGGAAGCCCGCCACCCAGCAACTTACTGTGTATCCGCCCTGTCTCAAAGGAAACTTTGGTGAAACAATTATTTCTCACAAACTGCCTAACTTGTCTACTTTGATTATATGATTGTGAGAAGAAGTTGAGTATGTTTTCCTTCTACTACTTCCAAATGTTATTGTTACAATGTCCAAGTCCAACTATAGTTTAGTTTGTTGTAGTTGTGTTACTGTTTTCTTCTGCAAAGGTCATTTCCTGCACTACTACAGCTAGGTGGAAATGTGTGGTTCAGTACAGAAAACTCTCTTCTTATAGATCAGTATTAATCTCTTTTGCTTTACATATATCTTCTTCTAAAAATATAAATACAACCAAGTGTAGGTAATTCTACATAAATACCTATTTGAAATGCATAGATAAAACAGCAAAGAGTTGCTATACTTCTAAATATGTTATTGTTGACACCTTTTACAATTTTATTCAATGCAATTTAAAAATCAATAGGTATTGAATACATCTGAAAAAGACACTGTAGCTGAACTTCTTTTCAGTAAAATAGGTACAATGTTTCCTGTATAAAAATCCAATTGAAAGGATTAGAAGCTATTATTTCTTGGCTATTAAGCTCATCCTTTCATTTGCATTTCCACATATAATTAGCATGAGCTATCAGTTATACGTGTGTGTCAAGGTCAACTCTTCATTTACTCAACAAACATTTATTAAGAGGATTCTACATGTCGTGTGCTATTGTATGCACTACAACCTAATAATGATCCCGCCCTGATTCATTAGTTGTCATAGAGACATAATCCCTTAACCCTTCAATACTGTTTCATTATTGGTTCCCAAGTGAAAGAATCTTGCTTTACAATACCCATTCATGGAAAAGGTAATAATGCAATAATCATTCCACTGATTTCCAATCAACATGTATCTGTGTCCATAGAAAGCTCTTGAGGGTAAAAGCTTGGTAGGATGTTGTTTTCAGAGCTGGAGATTTTCACAAATGATTGTCTCCTAGAACACTTGTGTTGGACAGTTCCTTGTGCTCTCATTAAGAAGGCTTTCTAAACATACACTTGTTTTTTGACCATTCTGTATTCATTGCATATACTGTCTTGGATTCTCATCTCTTTGACGATCCTTCTCCTCAAGATCTCTTGTAGGAGGGCTGGGGAGATAGCTCAGTAGAATAAGCACTTGCCTGGCAAGTGCAAGGTCCTAAATTCAACCCCCAGTACTGGGGAAAAAAAACCAAACATTTCTTGTAGGAGGAGGGAATTCTCTGCAATGCTGAAGCCTAGAATTAGGACCTTTGAGGAAATAGCACAGCTCAGAAGGAAGATGCCAGCTAGCCAAGGGACCATGCCTGGCAGAAAGGGAAACTTCCTTTGAGTTATTAAAAGCATTTTAGCCAATAGCTTGCAAGAGTTTTCAAGGTCAACCAAGACATTGAAAAGACATAGAATATAAGCAATGGGTTTAGTTTTTGTCTTTGCACTGTTAGCATCATTTAATAAATTCTTTAAAGTATTGCTTTAAATTTAATAAATATTACCATTCCTCTCTTTCCGGGAAGTAACTGCAAAATCTTTCACTGTTCTATCCACCTTTAATGAAAAATGTACTATTGGTGATACTATTTCTTATTCAATGTAACTGATTTGAAGAGGAAGGCAACACCTAAAATTTAATAGTTTTACTATGTCAAAGGTCTCTAAAGTGACCAATCACAACTACACTTTTTTCACCAGGGAACATGCATACATTTCACTGTATGTGGCACATGTTAGGGGATTATTAAATACCTTTGCATGAATAAAATATCTTTTGAGAAATTTTTAGCATCAAATAGTTCTACAAAAAATTATTCAGTGCTATTTCAAAAGTGTATACAGAAGTAAAATTTAAATGGCTAAACCAACATAATTTCTTTAACTGATCTTTTACCAAATAACAGTCATACAAATAAGCTGTAGAGTGTATTCAACACAATTTTATATAAAATAGAAGATAAATGATGGCTTTATATGTTTATTTGAATGTGATAAGTTATATTTTACTAATATTGTTGCTTACCAATATTCTAGATGTCTTTCTCCACCATAAAATCTTAGCTTTTCCAGGTAATCTTTTTCACCTCCTCGGGTAGAAAAATTGACCCTTTCTGCTATTTTTATATTAGCACTGTCTCACACACCCTCAGGAGACTATAACAGGTAGAATATCCCGTGATATTTACTCGTTACTTTATCTAAACCACACTAGCATCATCAATTGAGATAGAAAACTTCCCTGCCTTCCAAAATTTTATTTCTGCCTTATAGAGCTAAAATAGATTTTTTTTTTTTTTACAAATAAAGCACTAGAGAAACTAGTTACTGCCTGTTTGTTTCTTTGTTTTTGTTTTTAACTGCATTATCTGACTTTTAAGTTTGGCCTCATCTTTCAATCAGTCTTTGGGTATTGTTGGACCTGAGCCCATCCTGGTCCCTATCACAGATTGATTCTAGCATTCCAGTTCTTGATTTTTCCCTTCCTTTTTAAGCCATTTTTTTCTTTTAATTATTTTTATTATTGTTACTTAATTCATTTTTTAATGTATTTGGTACAGGGTCTCACTACACAGCTCAGACTCATAGTGATCTTCCTGTT
>NDGM011044113.1:0-11199 GCA_002564305.1 Octomys mimax | reverse complement strand
CCGAGCTTCCGCGGGACATTGACCCCTCTGGCTTCGCAGCGACCCCCTCCCACTGCTGGGGCCTGCTCCCCGGGGCTGTGGCGGGTGAATCCTCCCAGCATGTTACAGCTCTCTCAGTGGGAAGCCAAGGGCAGGCTTCGACCCCGACTGTAGCTGTTCCACGGTGCCGAGCGTTCCAAAATTCCCAAAGCGGCCCGGGATGCGGCATTTCCAGGTTAGCGTTTACATGCAGGTATCCCAAGTGGGAAGATGATGCTTATGGAAGATGTGCCCTGCACGCTTGCAGTCCCAGGGAGCAGATGCCCCAGCTCCTCCCAGGCCCCGGGGGGCAGCTGAGGGCCCCTGGCCCCTGGCCCCTGTGGTGCTGTCTTCTCAAGAAGCTGTGCACCCCAGCTCAGTCCTGGGCCCTTGGCCACAGGGGTTCTCTCCTCATCCTGCCCTTTCTTTCCTTAAAACTGTGCATCAAAATGATACCTTGTGCATCCCTTTGTGCATCAATTTTGACTTTTAAAGTCCTCATGCTGAAACATCCCACGGTGGTGCATGGCGTTTTGCTGGGCTCCGTGCTGGTCCATCAGTCAGTCCTCGGGCTCCTTACTTCGCATGCTGGCTCCAGGGAACCACCTCAGGCCAACGCAGCTGCAGAGGCCCAGAGGGCGGCACAGGGGCACCCAGGGCTCAGCTCCCGTCTGGGCCACTCCAGCCTCAGTGTCCTGTGCCTGGATGCAGGTCAGGGAGAAGACAGTGTGGGGGGGGGGAGTGGGTGTGCACGTGACCCAGGCTGGTCTGCTCTCTGTTCTCAGCAGTCCACATGTGTCAGTGCACACGGCCCTGCCCACCTTTGGCCCAAGGGCAGCTGGGGAAGAGGCCCGTGTTGGCGCACACCTGCCGTCTCAGTGCCCTGGGAGGCTGACACAGGAGGATCATGAGTTTGAGCCCAGCCCTGGCAACTTAGCAATTTAGCAAGCCCCTGTCTCAAAAGAGAAAAATACGGGTTGGGGTACAGCTCAGTGCAAAGGCCCAGGGCACCAGCCACTCCTGAGGTCTCAGTTCCCCAAATGGGAAGGATGGGTTTAGTGACCTGCTTGCTGCCACCAGTGGCAGGCTGACAAGCCACCGTGGTGAGCTCCTGTTCCCTGCTGGCAGGGACAGCTGGGCTCTGCGGTGTCTCCTCCAGTGTCGGTGCCCACCTGGCCCCTGCAGCAGCTGGGGGAGCAGGGCCTGGCCAGGCCTGGGACACAACGGTGTGCCCCAAAAGCTGGGTGTGGCAGGGCTGGAAGCTAAGCCCTGCAGTGGGAGCAAAGCAGGCCGGCATCGGGCTGCCAAGGTCCAGGGACCTGGCCTTGCCGCAGAAGCACTGTTCAGAGCTCCATTGGCCTAAGCTGTCCTCCTCTGCTTCCTTGCTCCCAAGATGCACAGGCCTCACTCGGGGCCTACAGCGTCACCCCTGGGCTTCTGCAGCCCTGACTCGTGTGTTCTGCTCAGCTCTGTCGATGTAGGGACCTTTATGAACCCCCAAGTGAAATAAGCAATTAGCGAGAAGAAATGAAAGCAGCTGAGTGTGCCCTCCTGCATGGGAAGAGCCCTGGGCACTGCAGAGCCCCACCTGAGCTGATGTCTACCTTTCATTGCTACACCTGGCCTTACACGTAGTGCTGGAAAGCCAGGCACCAGTGCGTGCAAGGGAAAGACTCCTGGCTCTGGGAGCTCACTGTGAGCGGCCCCTGGGGGCTCCGCCTGTACCCCAGGCCAGCTTCCCATCCACAGCTGCCAGGGGTGCACCTGCTGCCACCATCTGGTCCAGGGGTGCTCAGTGTCCATATGCTGCTCAGCCACAGGGATGGTCCTGGGGTCCCACTGGAGGGGCCGCAGGACCTGGCGGAGGTGCACACTTGGTGCCTGACTCCTGCCCTCCTGCTGTGTGTTGGGCACTGTGCCAAGGCAGGGCAAGCACCTGGAGGACTCAGGGACAGACCCAGGGATGGCCTGCGCCAGCCGGCCCCAGGACCGAGCCAGTGGGAGGAGCCAGACAGAGCTAGACGATCCAGAAACGGGGCAGCAGTGCCTGGGCCACCAGTGGGGATAGCAGCAGGTCTCCCAGGCTGGGACAGTGCTGGCCTGGGGTGGACGTGGCACCTAGGAGCCTTCATCTGGGGGTGCAGCAGGCAGGGAGTGGGCACGATGAACCCAGAGTGCAGCTTTGCGTGGGATGCAGTGGCTTGGGACTAACTGTGGACAGCAGGTGGCAATGTCAAGACGGGGGCGGGGGTAGGGGCTGGGGAGTTCCCACCGCGTGTAGAGTAAATGCAAGCGCCTCCCGGGCTCTGCTCTCTCTCCACTTCATTTCAGCACTCTGGCCGCAGCTGCAGTTCTGCCCTTGTGATAAGCCAGCGGGCTCCCACCCGGGTCCTTTGCACATACCGCCCGCCGTCTGACTCCCCTCCCCCAGTCGTCAGGTGGCCACATTCCCTGTTATTGCGCTCCTCGGTCAAGGACTGCATTAACCACCAGTCACAAACACCCGCCTGAGAGCCTGCTTTTCTCTCTCGGTGTCTCAAGCGCCGGCGTTCAGTTGCTTGCTGCGCTCTTCCCACTCCCAGGCTCCTGGGCCAGGGGCGAAGGCACCCTCGAGCCATCTCATTCCGGACGAGCATGTCTAGCACCCAGCAGCTGCTCAGTAAGCCGGCTCTGAGGTGTCAGCGGTCCTTTTCCCTGCTTCTCAGAGGAGACCAGAGGGCTGGATTCTGCTGCGCAGGCGCATTGGGAAGTCAGGGGGCGGGGCAGGGGTGTGGCGCTGGCGCAGAGGGCCCTGCAGGGGGACCGCGCCACCCCACCCTGAGGTAGAGGAGCTGGAGGCTGTGCACCCGGCTGTGTGGCTTGCGGAGGGCGCGTTTACGGTGCGCGACGTCCAGGCCGCACTGAACTCTGTGCCCAAGAGTTCAGGATTCCAGCCCTCGCATCATCTCCGAGCCCAGCGGAGCAGTGAGCACCGTGCAGCCATGCAAGAGCCCTGGGGAGCAGGGCCGGAGCACCCCGGAACGAGAGGCTGTGGAGCTGCCAGCTGCAGGTTCCGCGCTCTTCCCAGACTGCTTCTCTCCCTTCTTCTTTGCGGAGGAGGAGGAGGGGAGAGTGACCGAAATGGTTTCCCGTCTGCTCGGAGTAGCTTCAGCGGCTGTTCCACGCGGTGCGTGTCTACTTCTCAGGTGTCCGTGGCTCCCACGGCAGCTCTGCCAGTCCCCCCAGCCCGCACCCGGAGCCCCATGTCCCGCATCCAGCTCTGGGGCACCCGACTGCTGGAAATCAGAACGTGCAGGGAGAGATTTGAGAATATCAATTGGTTCTTTTTTCCACCCTCTAATTAAGAGCTGCCAAGAGCAAACTTTCTGAGGTGAGACACACACAGAGAAGATAAATGGATTTTTAATTTGGGTCATTGACAAGGTCGGCCACAGAACTATGTTATTGTTATTCTTTTTTTCCAACCAAGCCTTCATTAACTTTCTTTTAAAGAGCAGTGCAAAGAATTCCGGGCTTTTGATGAGCCTACTCTCTTTCCTCAGCTATTCATTGTCTTGTGGAGCCCTTGGAAGTGGGTCTGCCCTTGCCGTCCTTGTCCTCCTGGGAGCTCTGTGTCAGGTGCACCCAATGGTGCTCCAGTGGCTGGGACGAGGGTGGCACAGGGAGAGACCACAGCACCATGCATGTCCCAGCTGAAGACCTGGCCAAGTAGAGCCCTGCCCTGTCCACCTACTCTGGAGGGGGACACCTACTGCCAGGCTCTTGTCACGTCTCCTCAAAGCCTCATGGCTCGAGGTGGGGCTTTGCAGAAATGAATGGGCCTTGAAGCACTGTGCTCATTGGCAGAATCATTACTGCCATGCTGAGCTGAGTAAGCTGATAGGAAGAGGGGCCTGGTTGGAGGCAGGTCCTTGGCGGGTGATCCGGAAGGGCTTGTCTCCTTGCCCAGCTCCTCCCTTCTCTCTCTCTGCTTCTTGGCTGCCACCAGGCAAGCAGCTGTCTCGTGCCAGACCCTTCCATCATGCTGTCTGTGCTGGAGCTAGGAGACCATGGACTGAACCCTCTATAGCCACAAGTTCAGATAAACCTGGCCTGCCTTTGGTGAAGCTGTGGTATTGGGAACTTTGTCCCAGTGGTGAGGAAAGTGGCTCAGACACCATCGGGTCTCTGTCTGGGGATGAGCACTCTCCTCTCCTTTCACCCCTACCCAGGGCAGCCCAGTGAGACCGGCCTCCAGCCCTGGAGGAAACACAGTACTCCAGCCAGGCAGAGTGACTCATAGAGGCCAGGAGCCACAGCTCCAGGCCCCACGGGTGCACTCACAGTGGACGAAGCTGTGAGGGCACCGACCTGGATTTGCGGGTGGCCACCTGGGTACCTTATGAAGAGAGAACACAGGAGAATGGAGCTGCTGCAGTGGCACATGGGCTGTGACTGAACAGCAGACATCCATGCCCATGAGACTCGCTGGCCTTAAGCCAGCCATGCCTGAGGTGAGGACAAAGATTTCTAGGGGGACAGTTTCACAGAATTGTCCTGTGCCCTCGACCGGATGTGAGCATCATTGGTGTGCGCATTTATCCAAAGTGATCAGAACATAGATTTTAAAATTAAAACTGGTGTATTGTAATGCAAATGATGTCACCAGAAACAAGAAAAATGACATGCATAGAGGGCCGAAGAATGCTGTGGTTTCCTTAAAGAAGGACGAGCAACCAAAGGAAGCAAAGTGAGTCCATGTAGGTCTAAGACCCAACACAGGGGCTGCCTGTGCTGGGCTCCTCGGTTCCGGGGTACCCTGCAGTAATTGGCACTCAGTGCAGGCCCTGGCACAGGGGCTACTGCAGGCCCAGCAGGCGGCACCCATCTCCTGTGCTCAACCCTCCCAACGCTTCCATCCTGTGCACCACCGGCTGGCCCAGAGCCGCACTCCAGCCGTGGCCAGTGAGGAGAAGCTGAGTTTCCGGAGGCCGACGCCAGGATCCACTCATCTTTACCCCCACACTTAGTGCAAGGCCTGAGCCTGGGAGGGCTGAGCCACAGCTCTGCTTCGGCCTGTGGCTGCCACCACCAGAGCCGGAGCCAACGGTGGGCCCGACCCACCCCAATGGCTATCACCTGGCCTCCGCACGCACTGCTGCATCCTTATTCCCCCCCACACCCTGATCTGCCTTTGTGCTGGAGTTTTGCTCACCCAGGCTGGGTGTACACAGTCTGCCACATCCACACAGGGTCCTGGGCACCCAGCCCTCCGAGAACACGAGCCTGCGCTGCTGCTTTGGGGGTCACATGACTCAGACGTGGAAGGCCTGCTCCAGCCAGCTACAGCCAGGGGGGCCGCCTTCTCCCAGTATGCTCTGAGTCTGGCTGCCTTCTCCCAGCATGCTCTGGGTCCAGCTGCCTTCTCCCAGCATGCTCTGGGTCCTGCTGCAGCACCACAGGGAAGAGGTCGGTTCACCAGGAGCTGGCCACCATTGCTGTCTGTCTTGCACCCTGGATGGGAAAGGTGCCTGATGCCCACCTGGACCCACAGCGAGGGCCCTGCACCACCACACACTCCTGCCTCCCCCTTCGCACCTCTCTTAGTTTCTCAGATTAACCACCTCCACTGAGTGGAGTGAGGCCAGGTCTGGAGTGAAGCTGAATGCAGACGGTGGCCCCAGTCACCGTGGAGCAGCTTAATTGGATGTGACAACCATGATTTATTTACCAAGCAGCCTTTGCTTCAAGCTATCAACACATCTAAGCCTCATCTCATCTCTCCCTTGCTTGCAGTACCAAAAATTCAGACTTTCCTTAACACTGTGCAGTAGAAAAGAAGAAACCACAGAGGACTTGAATTTTTTTTCCCAATTATATAGCCTCAGAGGTTTTTTCCTTTATGGTTAATTTGGCCAGTTCTAAGGACATCAAAGGAAGGAAACCAAAGTTTTCAGTTCTTGACCCTGCTTCCGGAGCCAGGCAAGCCAATTCTAGCTCTTCTCTGCCTTCTCTGCCTGTAGAGTTTTTAAAAGGGACAAGAGTACACCTGGACCCAAAGGGTCCCCAGTGAGCCATATGTGAATAGTTGAAGTTCCAACTCAATACAATGGAGAGGCGGTGGAGCCTTCAAGAGGAGGAGTCTACTGGCACAAGTGAGGTCTCTGGGGTCAGGCAGGAAAAAGTGAGGTCACTGGGGTCAGAGGAGGAAGTGAGGTCACTGGGGTCATGCCCTTGCAGAGGATTGTGGGTTGCTTCCCCTGCTCCTCCTCTTTGCTTCCTGGCTGCCTTGACAGGAGCAGCTTGCTCCACCCCTCACACTGCCTCTCCACAGGCACACAAGCAGCAGTACTAAGCAACCATGGCCTGAACTCCAAAATTCTGACCCCTCAAACAAGCCCGTTTCTTTATTAGCTGATATTCTCAGGGACTTTTTTTTTTTTTCCATAACAGAAATCTCGCTGACGCAGACAGGACTTGCTGCCTTCTTCTGAGACTGGGGGCCCTGCTTCCCCATGTCAAGCTGTCCTAAGGCCACATGGAGGGCTGGTGACAGCTGAGTCCCCCAGACCACAGCAGAAGCCTGAGTATCTTACATACCCTGCCTGAGCCTCCGTTGAGTGTTAGTTTTATGATCTGTTTGGGGTTGGGGTTGGGGTTGCAGGGCAGGAGAGATATGAGACATATCACAAAGTCTCTGGGGTCACTGTCTTAGGGTAACCCAGAGCGTCGCCCAGTCCTCCTTGTCCTTCCAGGCTGCTCAGCCTGTGGCACTGCTGCTGAGTGTCTGAAGTCTGAAAATCCTTCCTCCCCACCCCCGGGCCGGGGTATTCTTCCAGAAGGGCCCGGTAGCAGGTGCTTGGGCTGCTGGATCAAGCAGCACAGTGGAGGGTCTCACCTTGAGGCTTGTTGACCAGGAGAGAAAATGCAACCTTACCACGTTCCTATCCTGCTACGCTCCCAGTGCACCTGTGGGTGCTCAGCAGTGCTCCTCCAGCCCTGGGCAGCAGTGACAGCCCCCTCAGCCACCTGCTGCCTCTCCTCAGCCACAGCGGAAGCAGCGGATGGGACTGTGTCCATCCAGTACTGACTCGTGCACACTGAGTTGGGATTTCATGTGATGTATACATGTTATGCAGGCTTCCTCTTCTGTGAGATGTTTTCAATGATGTAAAAACATATGGAGCAGGCTTAGCTTGCAGGCTGTATGAACCTGGGCAGCCAGGAGTGTGGCTTCAGCCAGGCATGGGAATCACTGTTCTATGAGTTCAAGCTGGGGCAGAGAGCCCGGCTCTAGGAGCATGAAGCATCACGTCTTGAACCTGTGGGGCTGGAAGTTTGGGTGTTTCTCAACTTTCCGCTAAAGGCAGCCCCACCCAGCTCAGTGCGTTCCTGCCTGCTTCCTACACTAATTCGGTGGAAAGGGTGTGATGTGGCTTGGCCGGCTGCATCCTGATGTTTCCTGACAGTTTTCCTGGGATGGATGAGACCCGCTTGGGCTCCTACAGATTGCGGGCAGGATCGCCTGGTAGGAAATGCTATTATGAAGCACCTGTCTTGGAAGCGTAGACAAGTCATTAAATACCAGCGCCCGGCTAGGAGCAATCATGTCAGGTCTACTGGGTACAGCACCTGCCACGCTGCTGACAAATGTGCAGGGGTTTAAAAATTTTATTTACTTGTTTTTAATTCATTTGATTCCGATTTATTTTAGACTGGATGAATCACCGGCTTTTGGAAGTGAATGCTATGAATGTCAGGAGGTGAAAAAATCCTGTAGCGCTCCATTTTATATTCCTGTGAGCTCGCATTTACGAGAGAAAAAGTTTTCTTTTAATCACCTTGACCTAATTTTCTGCCCAACAAGAAATGTGTACTTCTCAAAAATATCACCGAACCCTGGGAAGAAATGCTCAGAAAACCATCCCTGTACATAAGCATAATGTCTCGTGTCCTGAGAGCTCCGGGTGCCCTGTAAAAAGCGTGTTAAGTATGCGAAGGACCCGAGGGTGTTTCGAACATCAAAGCAAAGCAGCAAAGGATGATGCGACAAGATGAGCTGAGTGAGGTAGGCGGAAGGAGGGAGGAGAAAGACGCCAAGCACAGCCAGCAGGAAAGGAATAGAATGGGGCTCGGGGCTCGTATTTTCGAAGAGCAGCCCTACTGCAACACGTCAGCGTGTTTGGTGTATGTGATCTGAGGGCTTGAATGCTAACATGCGCTGCCAAGACCCAAGCAACGCCTATGCCGAGGTCTGCCACAATGCCTCAGAGACGCCACCGACTGCTTTCGCCTTCATCCCTGACATCAGCAGCATTAATAGAGGGTATTCATCAGGATGGGATTAGTCGCATGCAACCCAGCTGGCTTAACACACAAAGAAGTTTGTTCTGTGGAGCTGCAGGTAGCCTCTGGCCTCGGGGCTGGCTGCTGCAGAGATGCAGTCGATTACCAAGGCCTCTGCTTCCTTCTTCTCCCCTCCCTGCTCTCCCGGGCAATGCGGTCCACCCACTCACAACAGATGGCTGTTGGAACCTGTGTATCTGTCGTGTAGGCACCGTGACGGCTGGAGAAGGAAGGGGAACACATCTCGAGTGACCCATGGTCATTTTCAAGTCAGGTGGGGGCAATGGCAGTGGGACTGTTGTTGGAGTGTGACAGTTATTTGATGACACAGCCCCAAGTTCTCTGACATTCCCTTGGTGAGAGTGGTGTTCTGTACTCCCCCTCTGTGAGTTGGAGAGACTTCAGCTGGTGTCAACCAGTACAGGATGGAAAATAGGGTGCCGATGCATTCCAAGGCCAGGTCTTGGGAAGCTCTCTCAGAATTCTGGTCCCGAGGGAAGCCAGCTGCCATGGTAGAAATATGGCAATGCATGATGGCCGCATTGGAGAGGCCCCAGGTAGGGGTGCCACGGACATAAGGCTGAATCTTCAGCACGGCCCAGTGCCAACCCCCAGCCACATGAGCGTACCACCTCAGATTTCTTCCCAGAGACTTCAACCCAATCACATCATCTCTTCATGCTCATTGAGCTCCCAACAGAGGACCACCCAGCCAAGTTTTCCCACAGCATTACAAACAAACAGGAAAAATGAAATAGTCATTGAAATCTCATAAGTATCAGAGTAATTTGTATGCAGCTGTATAATTAGATGACCAATAGTATCCACCTTTGGAGCCTGGTGGGGTCAGTGTCACCCCAGGCACATGGACAAGGAGGAAGGAATAATTACTGGGGCCTGGACTCTCAAGTGCATTAGGATGGAGGCAGCAGGCATGAAGCGTGCGCCCGCAGTGTGCTCTACAACTTGGAAGACGTCCGAGCGCTAACCTCCCGCTAGTTCCTGCGGCCCAGCCCCTTGCCCCAGTGCCTGGTGTGTGATGAGGACTTGATAAACGACGGCTGTCTCTGTTGCTATTCTGTGCGTGAATGCACTTAGGTTTCTTATACGCCTTGCCGAGGAGTTCACAAAGAAAACTGGGTCATCTTGTCTACTTCATGATCTAGGTGGGGAGCCATAGGCAGAGGCAAGGGTGAGTAAGCCTTGCTTGGGTCGAAGGGGCTCTGCGGCCGGACGTTCCTCTCGGGCCCTTGCGTTTTCCTCTTCTGCACTGGATCTGGGCTCTACACGCTCCCCTCCACCTCAGTCACCATGGGAGTGCCTCATGTTGGGATTGGGATTAAATTAAAATAAGTTCTGAAGTGCGGAGTCTTGGTATACCGATCTCTGCAACCCTCTTGGTTTCCTGCGGGTAACCAAAGGCCAAATGTTCTTCCTTCCTTTTTGCTTCTTGCTCCAGAGCTGTCCTAGCTCTGCAGGAGTCACCACCACCCTTCTCAGCAAGCAAGCCCTCCTTTGCTGCTTGCACTTCCAAGTAGATCTGGCTCTGGCTTGCTTCTGTTACCAAAGCTACCAAAGAGTGGCCCAAGGCAGAGTGGCATCTAAGGTGGCTGCACATATTCCCCACTTGGCTTTGTGAGCTCCTTCCATCGAGAGTCCCATGTCCCAGCTGAGTGTGGTGGCACATGCCTGTAATCCCAGTGCTCTGGGTGGCAAGACAGGAGGACAGCACGCTTGAGTCTAGCCTGGGCAACTCAGGCTCTTAGGGGAGACCCTGTTTCAAAATGAAATAATACAAAGGACTGAGGGTATAGATCAGTGTGAAGTTTCTACTACTGCAAAAACAAAACAAAACAACCAACCAACCAACCAAACAAACAAACAAAAAATAAACAAAACAAGACCCCGAATAATAACCAAGTCTCATGCAGCCTTTGCTTGCCCTGTGTGGGCTGTGGGAATCACTTTGCACCTAGCAAATTCTACAGACATTCTCTTGGAGACACAATCTTCCATTGAAGGGAGCCACATATAATACCACAGAGACCATGCAAAGGAAGGGAGAGATTGTGGCAGTCAAAGATTGTAGAGAGAGAAGCCCTAGCACCCAGCCACCAAGACCCCTCTGATCCTTTAGCCAAATACAGAAAGTCCAGCCTAACTCATGGTACCAGAGAGGAGAGGCCCAGCCAAGCCTCCCTGGGCTTCGAGGCTTACATGCAGGCTAAAGGATGGAGGTCCATGGAGGCTGTGAGCTCTCGGTATTGTGGTAGGCAGTAATAGGAAATGGGGCAGGTAATCCACCTCCATGGGGACCCTGGGCCGTGCTGTAAGGAACCAGCCAGGTCTTGCCTTCCACTCCTCCTCCAGCTCTTGTCACTGAGCAGAAGCCTTGCACTAAGGGCTCCTCGAAGGCCTTCTCATGGCCACATCCATGCTTCTGGAATGTTCTCAGGGCTTCTCTTTACAACATTTCATCTTTTCATACCTAATGTCTGTTGCAGAATGAAAGTTTGCAGTGCTGTCAGGAGCGGAAAGCTCATATCATTGATGAAAATGATAAACATGGAATAATTGCCATTCAAAGATGACAACCTGGGGACACCCAGCAGGCACGAACCATGGCCCGGAGTCATGGCTCTCGTAGCTTGGAGCAAACTGCTCATTCTCTGCTCCTTATTTTCCCTCTTTTTGCTTTCAAGTCATTTTTTGAGGTAAGAACTGTTAAATAATGCTCAGAATTTATTTCCTGGTCTTTGTATTTATCACTGTATTTTTAACTGACCTCCTGCTATTGTCTGATGATTGCTGTTACTCATTAGGTATTACAGCAGAAAGTACTTTTTTTTTTTTTTT
>NDGM011044107.1:190-16388 GCA_002564305.1 Octomys mimax | reverse complement strand
AGTGAGACCCTGAACACCCTGTAGACCCTTCCCTAAAATACAAAAATAAAATAAAATAAAAATAAAAATGGAAATGATATTTACCTTGTCTCCTTAGAGATTGTGGTGAAGAACAAAGAAAGAAAGAAAGAAAGAAAGAAAGAAAGAAAGAAAGAAAGAAAGAAAAGGGGAGACCATGAGTAGACTGTAGTGAACACCAAGTGGCCGACCACCAAGTCATGGCACCTGAGCAACACCTGCAGGCCTCCAGTTAACTTCCTTCATATGACTAATCCACAGATGGCGGAGGTTGCCCCAGGGCCACACAGCCACCTTGAAGATCGCCATCAACACAAATCTTCCTATTTTCAAGCTAAAGGAATCTACTCTAGAGGAAGATACAGAGGCTTTGAGTGGCTACAAGAGAGCAAGATTGTGTTTCCCTTGCCCCTTTGGGTAGTATTTCTGTGTCAGCTTCCTTTTAGAGGAGATGATGGAGTATTTGACAACAATGTTACAGAGGAAAGGAAGCAAGGGCTGGAGTGCTTTATAAATATGGTCAGTGGTCATCCTCCAGCACAGAATGAATGTCATCTTCACGTGTTTTTAGCAGATGAAAAAACAGATAAGACCTATACTCTGCCTAACCTAAGACATGCTTGAAATTTGGCAAGAGGCCAAAATGTAAGCATTAATGATTTAGATGTACCAGCGAAGACATTCTAGCTTTCCTTTATCGTGCTGTGCAGAAACTGGTATAACATGCCTTGAGTATATTAACACTCATGTGCTTGGTTCTGTTTGGCTACTGACACATTGATTTGCTTTAGTGAAAATTTCTTATTCCAGCCTCCATATAAATAGTTATTCCTTGCTGTTTTAATGTGATATAGACACTATAATCTCACAAAGATTACCATATAATCTGCAGCATCCTTACTAAAGTTTCTTTCATTTACTTTTTTTTTTTTTTTTGTACTAAGAATTAAACACAAGACCTCACACTTGCCAGGAGTTACTAAAGTAGCTGACTTTTTTTTCATATTTATTTTTTTAAATAAGAAAAAGAGAGGAAGAAGACGAGAAGGCCTTACGAACTATAAGACTCTCTGCATTTGTGAGCGATCATTATCATATTTCAATAGTGTCCTGATGTTAGTAAAAATGTTGACCAATTCTGAAGCAATGCAAAAAATCAATCATGAGTGATCTATTTTAAGTGATTTTTAAACCATCTAAATAGCTAAGCTCTGTAAGTAGAGAACTTGCCAGAAAGAAAAAACTACCTGCCTCAACAATTGGAAACTCGCTGTCTGCCTTTGACCTTCATTCTAATGACCCATTCAAGTAATTCTCAGTAATTTAAGAGCATTCAGTTTCTGTCTCTTTTTTCACTATCTAGAGCAGCCAACAGTCATTGCAGATACTAAAGACCCTCAAATCCCACAGCTGATATGCACCTATTGCGGAGACATCATTCCTAGCAAATGGTTTTGTTGGCCTGGAGACCAGCACTTGAAGGACTTGGGGGTTTACTCCCTCACAAGGCAAGCCATCCCAGAGAGACTAGACACACTGGGTTTTAGGTTTTCCTTGAGATGAATCAAGAATGCCCCACCGTAGCTTTCATTCCTTGTTTGTCTTAAGTACACCTCAGAATGGTTCTGTGCTTACTGTGGGCCAGTGGTGCAATGGATAACGTGTCTGACTACAGATCAGAAGATTCTACAGCAGTTCTGTTCTTTCCTTTTCATAAGATTCCCACCATCGATGTTTTTGGAGACAACGCTTTCCCACTTGCTTCCAAGCCCCATCATCACTCATCATCGTGGCTGTATCTACTACACTACTCTCCATCCTCACCAAGAGCAGAATGAGGCACCCGGAGATAATATACGTGGGGCAGAGGATCGCAAATCCAACTGACCATATTGGAACACCAGCTGTCATCTGAAATGGTCTTATTTGGATCCCAGAATAAAAATGGAGAGTAGTTTTGATGATGGGAAAATGTAGTACAACATTTTGAAGTACCAAACAGGAAAAAAGAATTTAGTAAGGTGTATTTTAAAACTCAGTTCCTATAAGTGGTTACGTTTAAACATGGTCATGTTCCCTGCTATTTCTAATGAAGAAGCACACTAAGATAGATCTGTGAGTGACCTGCTTAATAGGAATCTCCAGAATCGCTGCTGCACACTCCTTCCTCATTACACAACCAACGGCAGAAATCAGGCACTGGGAAAAGATATTCAAGGTACAATTTGGACCAAGCAGGGCTGTAGGAGTCTGTGTCTTGGTGAAGCAGCTGTGCAGCAGAAATAGCTTTAAAGGCAGAATATAAAATGTGTATCCTAAAAAAATTCAAAGGCAGAAAAAATACCATGGCTTATTTCACTGTTTTATATAAGAATATTGATTTGAGTGAGTCCATAGGCAATATAAAAGGCAATGAAGACCCTTCTGAGTCTAGCAGACCTGAGTGAAATACCTGAAATAACTTAAATTCCAGTGGGAGACAATTAGTGGACAAGTGTCAGGCTGGCTTATACATGAGAAAGAAAAGAGAACTCTCCGTGTAAGGCAGGTTAGACAGCCAGAGCATCTGATTTATGACTCAAAGGCTGGAATTCCTGAGGGAAAGCTGCCACTTGACCCTCACCTTTGATTTGTTTGGAATAGGATTCTCAGCTTTCCTGGCCTTCAGCACAAGTAAGGTGGTAAGAAACAGACAGCAGAAGAAACAACCCTCCCTGCCCTGTCTATGGTCCTCAAAGGCCTAGTGCTCACCAGCAGCAGGAGTAAGAATGGAAAAGTGGGTCCCTTGCTGGTCAGCCCATCAGAGCCATGTGTGGTGACCTCCACTTTGGACGCTTGTGCAGTCATGCTTCCTCATTGCTGCCTAAGCCCAGCATGTTCGAAGGCCCAACCACTAATCATAAATGACCTCTCCATTGCTCTTTAGCATTCATACCACATGTAATATAGTAAAGAGGCCCAAACAGAGGTAGCAGCCATATCAGATTCTGATCAGATGCTCTTTTGCTATGTCAGGTGTATACATTCTTAAAAACCTACTTACACAGGTAGCAGGGAAATCCAAAATCTGAAACACAGCTACGTATAATAAACAAAAGGAAATATTGGAAGAGGACTTTTAGTTATTCCATAATGGCTATCAAGAGTGTAGTATGTGTGTGGCACTGAGATACAAGAAGACGCAACACTGCCTCCAAACACTCTAGGAGAGTGGGAGAAAAGAAACACATTATACCAGCACCTGAGACTCAGGTGTGAGTGAAATTTGGCTGAAAATTGTTCAGAGCATTTGTGCCAACAGAAAAACTTATCAAAAAACTCTACTAGCTGTTGCTTATGAGTTGAAAATTGGAAGATGATTAGGACAGGAGTGGAGTGAAAGAGGTTCCAACTCAGAAGCTAATTCTTTTCCCTGGCACAAAGTAAAACATTACTGCCAGCAGACATAAGACATCCAGGAGGAGCTGTGGCAGGGGCTAATTTTGGAAAACACAATGTAAGGGTGAAATCAGAAAAATGCAAGAAAGAGAAGAAGCTGGAGACTACACTGAAGAGACCCTGGGGTAAGCACCAGGTCCTCAACATTTCTCCCAGGAGTGAGGAAGGGCTTTTTCCAGGGTTCTCAAAGCAGACATAAAGCCTTTACCCTGCTTCCCAAGAGAACTGCAGAAACAAGCCCATACTGGAGAAACCTGGGGTGTGTGGAAGAATCACGTTGCATTCCATTCCATTTCCCCACCCAAGCACCAACCAGATCTGGCCCTGCCTGACTTCCAAGACACACAGGATCAGCTGTGCTGCGGGTAGTGGACACAGACTCCATTCCACTTCCAGGGGTACGGAAATAGCATCGACTCAGAGATCTTTAAGCTCACACAGAGGAGTTTGGAGCAAAGCACGCCAGCTCCCATCAGGATTTGGTGCTCACCAACTAGGCTGTCCTTATCTCCTCACTTGTAAGATGCACATTCTCACAAGCTTATTGTGTGGATTAGAAGTGAGGTAGATAAAGCTCAGACACAGACTGGTGTATGGCAGACACTCAAGAAGCCAATATCGCCATCACCACTAGTCATATTAATTTTATCTTACCATTATTCTTATTTTCAGAGGGCTGTTGTAAATATTTAAGAAGAGAAATAAATAGAATCATATTATCGGCTAAGAGCGAAGAACACACAGCCGGTGTACTGAGACCGTAGCTTCTATTGCTATCATAGCCTTCTTTTGTGTTACCAGTATCATCGCAGAAATGGCTCGCTTCCACTGACATGCAGCTGGCTGCTCCTCCTCCCAGCTGATGCTCGGCCTCATGCCCATGCAGACCCCCCCACTTCATAAAACGCTTAGAATCTATTTTTTGTTGCTGAAGGTGCTGATACTAACAGATGGAGTCTGATGAGAACTTTGTCCCAGCTCCTCTCCCTCCTGCAAGCACACATCTCTCTGTGACTTGCTCCCCCTGGGGACACAAAGGAAAGCACCTGCCATCCAGGGTGTGGCAGAGCCTATGCACACCTAAAAGCTGAGCCTGCAGCTATGCACTGGAGTAGCCCCAGGCAGCCACTGGGATTGCACTCCTTGAGTGGCACCTCAGCCACCTCAGTGCCTGGAGGGGACAAGCCTTTGGTTTAGGGTCTTCTATGGGGGACCCGCTACAGTTTGGGGTATTTTTCACTATGAAGTTCATCAAAAGCATCTGACATCACACCTTGCACCCACCACTCTTCTCATTAGCCTATTAATTAGGACAAGATTCACGACTAATTTCATTCTCAACCGAAGCACTCCTCTGCCCTTAAAACAACCCTGATGAATTCCTATGCTGCTTCTGTCAGACATGGTGAGCTTTCCAGCACTGGGACTGCGGCTCCTCTGAAGATGCACAACAGTTCTTGACCCCTCACAAAGCTCCTAGCCTGGAAGAAATTAAGATTTTTCCTTCAGTGCCTCCCAGAGCCTGGCTGTGCTGAAGGCTTTATGCACCTTGTCTGGTTTAACTCCCTCAAAGAGGTGTGGAGAGTGATAAGTCTCATTTTCCACTAAGTAAGTAACTAAGGCTTAGAAGTTGAGTCACTTGCCCAGAGCTGACTCAGCTCCTAGGTGGCAGATGGTGTTTCTATGCCAAGGCTGAGTCTGTGCCCACCGCTGAGTCTGCAGCCCCTACTCAGTCTGATCTGTGTTGTCTTTTCTAGGGCCACAAAAAAGACCTGACAGGACAGTCAAGGGGAGCGTAAGATGGGGAAGGTGCTCCTGACCGCAGCGCTCACAATGCCTTCTGGGTGTACCTGAACTGGGCTGGGGCCGCTGATACGTTCCTGGATGCTCTGCCTCCCTGGCTCAGCCTCAGAGATTCTGAGCCTCTGCAAGTGCCCATCCTAAGAACCATGGTCCACTGCTGCCTTTCAACACCGACTGATGCCTGGGAAGCCACCGTGCCCCTGCGCATTCAGCTTCCTCTTCCTGAATCTGGAACCTGAGTCAGGGCCCTACACAGCCCTCCCCATCGTCAACTGGCAGGCTGCTCTCCAGAGCCCTGCCCCTGTCTCCCAGGACCCAGCCCAGGAGGCACCCTTCAAAGTGGACCAAAAATGCGAATGAACTACCTCCTGGGGAGGAATGAAGGCACCCACGAAGGACTCCACTGCTGCTTAAGGCGGCCATATTTACAAATTGTGAATATCTAAAAAGCAGTTCAAATTGTTTATGCTTGTTTTATTAATATTAAAGAGGAGAAAACTAGTCAGAAAATGGAGGGAAATATGGAAATGAAGGCTGGCCCATCCTCAGCACAGAACGAATCGGCCTGTGCTGCAGCAGCGCTGTTCCTCCACCCGGATTCCTCCTTTGCGGCCGTCCTCGGGTTTTCGCTCTCCTCCCCTCCCAGTTCCCTGCCCTCCCCGCCAGGTGCACGAGGAACCCTTCTTCCACAGCCTCCCTAGCAACAAAAGGAGAAAGACCTGGGAGGCAGGTGAAGCAGGGGCTTCAGAAGGCACCTCAGCAGGGCCCACCCACATCTGCCACTCACCCTGCAGCAGGAGGGGACCCAGGGGCCAACTGTACACCCCTGCTGTGTGGCACAGTACCAGCCTGCATTAACCAAATACAAGCACAGTAGTATATTGGGTCTTAAATGAAAAGCACAGTGACATGTGTGTCACAGGTCTGTCACCACTGCCCTCGACCTCAAAGGAGGATCTAGGAGACAGTCTGCTGTCCCCACAGCTGCCTACTCAAAGGAAAGGTGGTAACACAGGGCTGGTTGCCGTGGCAGCAGACCAAACAGCCTTGGGAGGGAGGGGGAAGGAAAGGAGCTCTAGAAATGCAGGCAAATTGCTCTTCTGTGAAATCAGGACAGAGAAAGGGGCAGCAAGTGCGCTGAGTCCTGAGCAGCACACAGGAGGAAGCCTGCGCCTGGCCCTCCGGGCTGCTGCCTGCAACACACTCTCTCCTCTGATGCCTCGCACACATCCGTCCACAGACAGGAAATTGTGGTGCAGGGGCTGAGAGCAGGGTGAAGGTCAAATGCAGGGCCGGCTTGAGGAACTTTCTGATTCTCTAACTTTCAGCATGGCAATCTTTCCTCTGATCTGAAGCTGCCTTCCCCATTACTGATCCTGCTCAGATAAAAGGATTTGGCATAGCTGGGCATGATAGTGCATGCCTGTAATCTCAGCACTCAGGAGGCTGAGGGAGGAGGATTGCTGTGAGTTTGAGACCATCCTGGGCTACAAAGGCCAGCCTGAGCTACGTAGTAAAACCTCATCTCAAAGAGCACCCCAAAATAAGGGTTGGTAATATTGGCCTCTCACCATACAATGCCCAGGTCTATGCTCTGCTCTGTGGCCTGAACTCTGGGGGGAGACAGAGAGAGAGAGACAGACAGACAGACAGACAGACAGACAGACAGACAGACAGACAAGAGACAGAGACAGAGAGACGGAAACAGAAACAGACAGAGGCAGAGACTCAGAGAGACAGAGAGACAGACACAGAGAGGAGAGAGAGGGAGGGAGAGAGAGAAAGAGAGAAAGAGAGAGAAAGAGAGAGAGAGAGAGGCCTGAGACTCCCCATGCAGCTCCATCCTCCACTCGGCGCTGCCGGGAGCTACAGAGCCGACTCACACCACTTGAATAATTGCCTTCTGATGGCACTATTTTCTTTGCTTGTAAAACTTGGCTCTAAGGTTCCTGACTCACAGGCATCTGCTGCAGCTGTGCACACACATTTCACTCTCACCCTGGGCCATGGAGCTGTGTCTGTCATTCTTGCTCACACATGGCGCCAGCTGGGCCTGGTGACATCTGTGAAGGACGGTCCCCACACCTGCCAGCAAGAAGACAGCTCTCTGGGCCACCTCCACAGGCATGCCTGTGCGCCTGGTTCCACACCACCTCTGTGTGTGCTGCATTATTGCCCTCTGACCAACTGGGTAAGTTAGACCGCAGACATGAGTAGTGTTGGTGCCAACCAGTCTTGACCAAGGCTTCAGACTTTCTGACTAATCTCATGTACATGCCTACTAAATGGCCACTGCATAAGTCCAGGACATCACAGTCTCACTCTTCATCCCCTGAGTGGATTTTTATTGAGCGTTTACTGTGTGCCTGTTAGTGAGCACAAGATGAGTGACTACTGAGAGGCCTGCGAGGCTCTGATTTCATACGGGAGACCCACACCCTTGGATCTGGTGACTATCACATACACAAACACACTCCCCTTTCTTTGTGCATATAAAGACTCTTACCAGCTGGGAAACACCTTCCCTGGCTCTCCCATTGCTCATTCATATCTCACCACTGTCTCCATACCCCCAGAGTTCAGCTTAAGATTTCACAGCTGAACTTGCCTCCACCGAACCTTAAGGCTAGGATCTGAGTCCTCAGGTCACATAGGGCTAGCAGGGATTCCAGAAGGAGAAGGTGATTCCAGCAGAACTTCCAGAGTCCTCCTAGCAGCGGGTCTAGGGAGAGCCTGAGGTGTAGCTGAAGCAAGCAGCAGGTGTGACTACGCCCAGCGAATGGAGCAGCCCTGTGGAGCAGCTTCCGTGGTCCCCTAGAGGGGACCCCCAGCACCTTTGCCTTCACAGCAGGTTTAAAGCATTTGCTTTCCTTTCTGCACTTGCAGAGGAGGTCATGGGTGAAGGGGAGAGAACGTGGATTTTTTTTTTGAAACAGGATTTGGCTGTGCAGTTCAGGCTGGCCTTAAACTCAGTTTTGTAATCCAGGATGGCCTGAAACTCATGACAGTCTGCCTGCCTCACCCGCCAGAGCATTGGGATTACAGGCATACACCACTACGCCCAGCAAGAACATGGATTTTCAGTTAGTTTATCCTTTCAAGTCAAAATAGAATCAGAACCCACCATGCAGAGGGAAAGGCAGAGGCAATGGAGAAGGAGAGATCATTAGCCCATAAAGAGAAAGAAGGGAGAAGGAGAAAATACGAGGGAGTAACATGTACCTTATGTTTTCTGTCGCTCATTCAATCAAACTAAAGGGCTGAGCACCCAGGCAGAAAAGCCATTCACATTTGAAAGAACTGGCTCCCACACCCGCCCCACTCACAGGCAGGGCACCCATGTGATGCGGATTCCTCACTTTCTGGTGCATTAGCTACCTGAATAAAGCAGGTATGGGCTCCAAAAGGTGCGGTTTCCTAACAAGCTGAGAGACCTCACAACCCTTGATTTTAACAGTGGATACAAGCCTTCAAAAACACAGTGCATAAATAAGTATTCCAGCGCAATAACTTGTTTACATGATTTATCTTCACAACATTGCCCTACTGATCCAGACAGATTGAGGACAGGTTTCATTGCAATTCTCACACACGGGGGGAGGTATAGTTCTGCACCTGTTTGCAGCCACAGAAGAAGGTACATCGGGTGAGAGGACCAGGGTGTTGCAGAGAAAACTATGCTTGTTGATGGCATCCATGCTCTGAAGCTGCAGCACACACTACCACTCAGCCAGCGTACTTCTCTGGCTCTGTTCTTCACTACTGTGTGCTAACTTGTGCCTTCTCCAAGGACCCAAACTGTAGGACCCTGAGTTGTCTCCCAGCCCTCCTAAAATCAGCACAGCATTAGAGCATGCAGTGGCCAGGATGCAAGGCTCAGGAATTGAGATATCGCAAGCATTGGGAAAGGACTCCCCTCCTTCCCTCTCACATGTTGGCTACTGACTGCTGTGAGTCCCCCATATGCAATCCTTCATTGGAACTTCTCTCAGACAGAGAGTAGGCTTGAGATCTGTAGCCCTTCTAGCTCTGGGATACAGCAAAAAGTAGTGAAAATAATGGCAGCTGAGAGAAGTCAGCTATCTGGGGAAGTTAAGCACACAAAGATTATTGTACGCATAGCATGCTTTTCAGTGAGTAAAAATGTGAATATTTGGCCCTCTGAAGTATTAGGCAAAATGTGAGCACAGGATCTTTTTTACATTTTTGACAGGAGGATAAGCTGAAAGTTAAGCATTATCTTACAAAACTTTAAAAAATCCAATAACCACAACCTTAATTTAGGACAAGAGAATCTCTTACTCATGTACAACACGAGCCATGCAAAGGATGATGACAGCAGCACTGTGCAAATAGTAATGCACCCAAATGTGCACCTGCAGGAGGGGAGATGGACAAACAGAGGTGTAAAGTGAGAGAGCCTGAATGAAGCATAGCCACACGCCAGAATACGGACAGAACAGAACAGCGTATTATTCACATAAGAAAGTAAGTCTGAGGAGCACAGCTATCAGATTCTGTTCATAAAGTCAAAAACAGTTCAGTGTAAATGTAAATATTTCATAGATACATATTGATAAGGAACACCTATTAAAAGATCTGGTAAAAGGACAGGATGGAGATGGTGATCCTCCCAGGTTTGGACTGATAAAATGCATGGAAACCACATGGCTAGATGTCAATCACTGTTAGATGTAAGTTGATGTAAGACATAAGGTCTTGCTTTTGCTTTTGGACATGTCATATGGGTATTCATTTTTCTATTAAAGATAGAAAAGGGTACATGATAGAGATGAACAATATATAAAAACAAGATAGACAGATACAATACCAAAACTGAGATGATTTTCTAGAAATTGATCCTCCATACTCTGACAGGGACACAGCATATTATTTGCTTTGTTTCTTGCTATCACAAAGCTCACACTGGATTTCCAGGCTCCCTTGCAGCTATCAATTCACCCCGCTGCCTGCTGGTACATGAAGTGTGTGCAGAAGGGAGGGCCACGATGCAGGCGTGGGCTCCTCGGCACTTGCTGTAAGACCTTGCTTGCTCCTTTTTGCTTGCTCTGCCTTAATCAACTTTAAAGGACACCCAGAGAAGGTGGAGACTCCGAAGACCTCAGTCACTAAGCATGGTGTAGAGCTTCATGTCTTCAGCCCCTGGTGCCACCTGGACTGAGAAACAAACTTTTAATGTATGAAGCCACTCTGATTTCAAGGTTCATCTAGCATGACCTTAACTCTATCTGAACATGAATAGCTGGGCATGGAGGAAAGTTACATAGAAGAGCACTTTTCATGTGGCTTTCCCTCTTACATGATTTATGGGAGCTGGAAAAAGCCAGATATTTTCAAGGGTGTTAAATTCCAGAGACTAGACTCCCCCACTTGGGCTCTTCATCTTTGCACTCCAGGGTAAAGACACTGAACAGCCCAAACTGCACTGAGAATCTCACTCTGAGTTGTAGCAACTCACAGATCATTGGAACACAGTATATATAGCCTTGGGTGCTGAAAACCAAGTGATTTGTAAAATAGGTGGCATCGTTTTAGGATGAGTCCTGTGCTGTGGGGTGCCAACTGGTAGCACCTTCCTGGGAGAGCACCTTCTAGGAAGGTTGAGCTCTCTTGCTCTGGTCTTGAATAGCTTCCTCCTACTCACACCCTGACACAGAGATGCTCTGTCTTGTGCAATCTGCTTTGCCATCTTGTGAGGGGGCAAACTGAGCAGATGGCTGTGACCACTGGGGTGCCGGGTAATAAGCAAGTGCCTCCCATCAGAGTAGCCAGGTCTTGTCACCCAGCCAGAAGTGACAGCTTGGATGTCTGGCAACAGCCCTGATGTTGGGGAGGAAGCAGGCTTCTCTTACTATTCTAGCTTTCACGTAGTCACATTCTCAGACCCCCACGCACATCAATTCTTCATCCCTTTAAGTGGAGGTGAGCAGCAGTTGGGCAGTTTCCAGGAAAAGAGGCTGAATTAACACAGACATCACCCAACCGACCAAGCTGCCTGGCTTTGCATGCCCCTGCTCCCTCTCTCCATTATTCGGCTCAGTTCTACCCCAGCCTCCAGATAGGCAGGAAGTTGTCACTATCTCTGTACACTTTTCTACCTTCAATGACAGACCGACCTTCAGCCAATGCCACTTCCCTACTTCCCCTCTCCCTGCTCTCCGCTAACCAGGAAGGAAGATGGAGCTTCTCTGCAGCAGATCTGTGTCCTAACAGAGCTACCCAGGGAATGGGAAAAGATAAACACATGGGTTACAGGAGAAGAGGAAATGGCAGGTGAGGCAGGGCCCAGGAAAAGGGCAAGAGATTCAGTGAATGAACTGGAAAGAGAATGAGGTCATAGGCCTTGATGGAGACAGGCACTAAACCATGGCAACACTGGACAGGGCCTTGGGGTTCTTCTGACCTAATCCCTTCACATCTACAAAGAATACAGACATGATGCTCACAAAGATCATGGGGCTTACCCACTTGAACCATGTAGATAAAGGCAAAATGGGCAGACTTGAGTCCTGAAATAAATGCTTTGCCTGCAACTCTCTGCCTAGTCCAAGATATGCACTGTCCTCCATGCAGAAAACATCTGGGGCACAGAAACAAATTCCACCCTTTCAAGCTCTGGAAAAATGAAGCCTGCTTGCATCTGACTAGGGGAAAGCAATGATTCCAGCACTTAACAAAGACTAATTTCCATGCCAGGTCAGGAGCCCAGGTGAGGCAGATGGCGGCAGCAGCAGCACGCATCTGGGCCAGCGTGTGCAATATTCGGTCTAGAATGGCAAAACCCCAGTATCTGTAGCATATGATAGCATCAGGATCAGAATGGAAATACAGTTTAAAACTTGATTTTACTTAAAACAGAGCACAGAAGCACAATTCCTATTGTAAGCAGTAACCTTGTTTCTCACTAAGGAAAATTAGGAGGCCTCTCCCCACCAAGGCACTAGACTGTGACTTACTTAAAGACTGAGTAGTTTAGGTCTACTGTAAAATGGACATTCAGAACATCTCATGGTAGACAGGGCATTGTAGGGCCCAGGTGCCCACCCCAGGATATAGGTCTCACCCAGCTTCTGGGCAGCAGACCAGACCAGCCTTTGGCAGCCAGACCCTCTGAGTGTGGCCCCACTGCAGAGACTTGACTGCTCCATTCATGATCCTTCCCAAGGCCCATTGCCCCTGGGTAAGAATGCAGAGCTGGAAAGCCCAGGCAGCCAGCTTAACGCAGGCTGGCCTGGGCAACTACCTTGTTCCAGTGGCCCCCTGGGTGAGCCCCGGCACTGGCTCCTGTATCCAGGCCCACTATCTCCCTCTGCCCCATCCTGATCCACCCCTCAGCTCCACAGGTGACCTGCTGAGGCATCTATCAAACTCTAAAGGGTCTGTCCGTGACTATGCACCCCACCTTATTAGAGGGAGGCCACATATTAAATCTTTCAGCCAGAGACTGGATAGATTCCCACAGCCTCAGAGTACCTCAAAGAGTTCATAAACTTATTCTCAGATTAGCATTAATGCGACACTAGGCAAAAAATAGTTTCTGGTGACTGTATCCTGAGACAGGTTCAGCATTGTGTAACAATATACAAGAGAGTAAGAGGAAGAGCAAGCATGTCAAATCTCAATTCCCACTCCTTTGATCTGGGTCTCCAGTGTAGTTACCATTACTATCGAACCATCTGACTTGAACCAATGCTTCCAAGTTCCATAATGTCAAATAAGTCATCTTTCAGTAACACTTCCTACCCGCTGCTAAAAATATTGTTTCTTCCCACACAGCTTTTCCTAATGAGATATTTCAAGCCACCTGCTACCCGGGGGAGTTCCGTGTATAATTTTCTGTGGAACCCCGTGAAATAGAAACCAAACATAATAGAACACCACTGGAGCTGGTATCAGGGACCAAAAAGAGTTTTAACCTCAAGAGTATCATCCTAAAGGAAGAGCTGTCCCTCAGAGATACCATTTGGCCCACAGGCTGCCTGACCCTAGGGTAGCACTTTGCCTGTGGTTTATTTTTGTGTTGCGTACACAGAGCGGACCTGGCCCGACTGCTGGCTCACTTTGCCCTGGCACCTCTACTGCACCTGTGGTTTCTGGTGAGAGCCAGTTTGAACCCCAAACACCTGCTTGCTCCTCCTGCAGTGGAGCTGCACCCTGCCAAGCCCTGCTGGCCAGTTCCAGCTTCTCTAAGCACTGCTCTGAGAGGGCACCCTTTACTCTCCCCTCCATAGCTGCAGTGCCGGACTGTGTTTCTCCCTCAATCACCCAGCCAGCCAAGGTGCTAGGCAGCATGTGTCCTGCACATTACCCCTAGCCTTGTCCAAGCTGGTCGGGTTGCATACTCCCCCAACCTCTCTATGTGCAGTTATGTCTGACAAGTGCAGTAATTCTTGTAAAACTGTAAACAGCTGCCTTCTTCCCTTATGAAGTACAAGCCACTTAGAGGCAAGAATTGTCTTTCAATGCTATACTCAGTATCCAGATATGTTCTAAACACTCTAGCAGGATGATGATAAAATTATAAAAATAAATGCATTGATAATAAAATAATAAAAATAAAATGTGTAGATGTGATCTGCTGTGCCTAAATAGAATTTTATGTTTCTATTTTTGGAATTTTACTCTGAAAAGTATCTAAAGGAAAAAAAAAAAGTAGCCCAGAAGGTGCTTCTCAGGAGATAGCGAGGATGCCTACCTGGAGTGTCTGGGCAGAGCCTTCTCCAGGGAGGCTGGCAGGGTGCACCTCCATGTATAGCTTAGGAACGCCCACAGCCAATGCAAGAGATCAGGGCTCTAGTTAGAAAACAATGCCCTAAAACTGTTAGAAGAGCATGTTTAAGGTTTTCCCTCCTCTTCCTCCCTCACACTGAATTTGGAAACTGAAAGAAGCTAGAAAGAATCCCCCCCTCAAGCCTTCAGAGAAAGCACAGTCCTGCCAGCACCTGGGTTTTGAACCTCTCATCCTCAGAACATGGAGAGAATAAATTTATGCTGTTGAGTAACTGCATATGTGACAGTTACAGCAGCTCTAAGAAACTAATGCACTGACCAACCATATGTGTCACTTTCTATGTCATTCCACATAATGATTTCACTTCACCCTTACAAGAATTCCAGATAATAATTCTCAAAACTGGGGTAAGAAACACATGATGGGCCCAAGGGAAGGTCAGGATGTAGCCCATGAGAAAAGCAGGACTAGGCAAGGGATTTGAACTCAGGTCTCCTGACTAGTTTTTCCAGAGCTTTTAAATCAAAATATTGCCTGAGAATTCAGGTTAAGTGTTTCTAATCTTATTTAAAACATTTCCATTATCTTCCTTGCTTCCCATTTGGCAAAGAATGTGATCAGTTCAACAGAACCCTAGCTCTGGTGGTCAGGGAAGGCAAAGCCTGCAGCAGCTGCAGTGCATCGCAGATCCTGCCTGGGCTGCTGCGCTTGATTTGGGGGTCAGGAGAACGCAGTCTTTAAAAGCCATTTTCACCTGCCAGTGTCATAAAGGGAGTCCATAAGCAATTAGGCACTTCTAATCACTTAATTCCACTTTAAATCTCTGCAAGAAGAAGCTAATAATTATGGAGCTCTGATCTGACTGGTCCTCGGCTGATCTTCAATCAAGCACAATCCTATACGATGTTATAAAATACATTTTTAAAAAGACTCCTCCAGAGCAGCTGAAGCCATGAACTCACGCCTGGGAAGAGAGGTAAGGCCACGGAAGACTTTTGGTTTCCTTCTCCATTTCCCTCCTTCTTGATGTCCCCTGTTGTAGAACCTGGGTTATAAATTCCACCACAGCATGGGTGGCCCCTTTCTTCACAGCCCAGCACCAGGCTCCAGGGACAAGCCTGCCAGAGCACAGCTGGTTGGTACTGGCTGGATCAGACCCTCAAAAGACCGCTCAGCTCTCTGCATCCATCTCACCCCAAAACATTTTCACACTGGCAAAAGGCACAGAACCAGAAGGAGCTGTGGAAGACAAAAGGAAATCTTGCTTTTCCAGAGGGGGAAAGGTTTACCAGAGGCACAGACTCTTCTCCACTTGCTGAACTAATCTCTCTTCTGATTTTGCTAAAGTAACAGCAGCAAACAAAGTATTCCAGGCATTTCTATTGCTGGGCCTTAGCACTCGCTTTCCTTCAACATCCTCAGTGGTTATTCCAGAGCATTAATTATCCACCAGCTCTGGGCTCTGGTTACCCAGATGTCACATCTAGGGCCACAAATTATCTAATTTCTGGGGAATTTGCTCCTGCAATCATCAATACATTCTTGGAATGTGAAAGGCTTAAACAGAGGCCACATGAAGACCTATCAGTGTGGCCTAACATCACATAGTCAGGGTCAGAACACAGGCATCAGCAGCATGGGTGCCAGTGGAATGTGGTTGAGGCCACCTTTCACGGTCAACCCAGATCATAAATTCTTAAGCATCAAGATGAAAGCAAAACACTGAACACACTATCCACACAGAGGTTCAGTCCCCATTAACATGACTGCTGGGCTGAGTGGGTCTCTGAGCAGAATATCAACTAATGATAAATCCCACATTGACCTCTCACACAGCCTTAATTAGCCCCAGCCCCCCTCCCATGTGACCTGGCCCTTCTGAGAGAAGCATGTGGGTGTCTTGGGTCTGTTCCCAGATCGATACAGCAGATAGCTCCAGAAAGCAAAGTCTAAGCATCTCCATTATTATTTTCAAAAGCTTTACTGCTTAAAAGAAAATGTGCTCATTTTGAGAGTCAGCACTCAGTTGATCATCCTCAGAGAAGTGTAAAAGTTCAAAATTGTTAATGGGCATCTTCAGGCAATTAAATACATGTGCCCTTGGGTTTCTCCTCACCCCCAGACACTGCATGCCAGCTGATGGCTTTTCTGTTTCTCAGTGATAACCTGGCCTTTCATATAGTTGGG
>NDGM011044057.1:0-13696 GCA_002564305.1 Octomys mimax | reverse complement strand
AACACTTTAAACGACTGGGTATTTGATAAAGGGCGTTAGAGGATTAGGTGCCAGTTGAAAGACTAGATGGAGCTGCCCAGTCAAGGACTTGAGTTAGCATTTTACTTAAAAATAAAACCATGCTTTGAGGGAAAGGAAGAAAGAAAAGCAGGCAGCACACGTCTCCCTACTGCCCCCGCCCCCAGTACCAAGGTGTCCTATTTGAACAGCTGTTTTGGAAGTAATGGTATAAATGTCATTAGTTTGGGGTTGGATGGTGTTATAGCTCCTGTGAATGGCTGGTGAGACATGGATCTGGAGGTCATCTGCTGGTGGATCAGGGGCTGCAGAGTGGCCTGCAGAGGACCTGAGGTCCCAGGAGTATGGGGCAGGCACCCTGTGGTTTTGCCACCCTGGTCCAGGACTAGGCCTCCAGCTGCCCGAGAGCCTCCTCTATATCCTGTTGTGTGCTGGGCACCCTTGACCCTTTGACCTTTCCCACCAGATGCTGCCCAATGTCCCAGCCCCTCCCCCTGCAGTACCTGCTTCTCAGGCCATTCCCAGAGCCATCCTGCCTGTGGGAGGGGGCACCCCCCAGGAGGCCCCAAGCCAGCTGCCCCTCCACACCTCCTTCCTGTGGTGTCTGAGAGCCCCCTCCCCATTGACGTCTGCTGAAATCATTTGAGGCAAAGTTACAACACAAGCATTAGAGCCACTTTTCAGAGTAAAACATCTGTCATTTAGCACTATGATGCTACGGGGATGGCACTTTAGAACAATCTTGTTTCATTTAATTTATTTTCTTCTGAATACTGCAGAGAGATGGGCAAATTCCTAGGTGCTCTGTGTGGACAGTTCAGGAGCCCAACCCCCAGCAGGACACCCCAGTCCTCAAGTGACCCTCTGGGCTCTCACCAGTGCAGATTGATTTATTCCTCTTCAGACCAACCAGGGGGCCCATGGGAACACTGCTTGACCCCCTTCCCAACAAAGCCTGGGACAAAGGAGGCTGTGTATGGGGTGAGTGGGCTGGAAAGCCAGTGTAGGATCTACAGAGGGAGTGGCTTGCACATTCCAATCAGGATCCTCCTCCTCTTAGCACCCATAGCCCCTGTGTTTGGAGGTCTGCATGTTCTGCAACCCTTTTCCCGGTGTCTGTTCCCTCCCCAGAGCAATGATGAAGCCAGCCTTAGAGCTTGTACCCCTCATACAAATCTCTCCCAGGCCTCCTGTTCCCCACCTTAGGGGTACCCCTGAGAGGTTGAAAGAGGTTCCTCATTTCACGTAGAATGCAGAAGCTCAGACAGGTTCAGACACTTGCCTGAAGACACACAGATTGGCAGAGGCCAAGCAGGGGTTCAAGGGCAGAAGTGAGAGACCCTACAGCCAGACTTCAAGAAAGGGCTTTGGGATCCTGCACCAGGGACCCAAATGAGGAATGTTGGAAGTGGCTGTGGGAGCACAGACCTTAAGGGCTTGGCACTGAACATGGCCCCTACTCCCCTCCCATCATCCTGCTGTCCAGGGGCCATTCTGCTCCTGCAAAGCACCAAGCCCCTTCCCCTTGTTGCCTGAGAGACCCCAGTCAGCCCCAGGGTCTCTGTCCCAGGGACTGTGTTTATAGGGAAAGACCAGCCTTTGTCACCTCTGGTGTTCCCATCACTGAGGCCACCACTCAGAAGCCAGCATGGGTGCCCTTCATACCCCTCCTTTTGCTCAGGAAAAATCACTTAAGTAGCACAGGGCTTGCTGTGATGAGTTCTAGGTCCTAGCAGCAAGGGTGTGGCTGGGTGGCTATGGGAAATGGGACCAGCCTGTGACAGGGCACTCTCACTGTCTGGGCTGGGGGCGAGGGAGCCTCTGGAGCAGAGGGTGCAGGGCTGAGTCCAACTGGGACGCAGAGATGGGGTGGTGGCCTGCAGCTCCTGAGCTTCAGTCTCTCAGGGCCTGGGACCCAGTGCCAAAACAGAGCATGGGATGGCGGAAAGGCCTCTCTTAGCCCTTCCTGATGTGGTCTCCTGCCTGGAGTTTCAGCTTTCTCCTCTATGATATCTGGGTGCTGATGGCCATCTGGAGTGGGAGGGCCAGCCTGAGTTCTTCTCTGGTCTGCGGGATTTCCCATCCTCCCTCCTCTGGGTTGCACAGCACCCCAAGCCTGCTGGGACCTATGAGAAGAACAGAGCTGTGTCCTCTTGTCCTACATAAACTGGCCACACTATGATGCACCCCTGCCCCCTACAGGCCCCAGCCTGGCATTTCTTCCCTGTGCTCCCTAGGTGCTGGCAACATGGGCCAGGTCATGCCCTTGACCCCACTCTGCAAACATTGGAGTCAAGAGCCGAAGGCAGGTGTGATGAGCAGATGTAGACAGCAGGGCAGGTGTTAGATGAGCTCTTGCTCTTCTTGGAATGGCCCCTGATCCCCAGTGAGCTTCTGAAGCCTGTAGAGGACCCACAGGATGGCGCTGAGCCCTGGTGGGCTGGGTTGCTGACCACTGAGCCCAGCTATCTCAGCTTCAGAAGTGGGCAGGCTGGAGCACTGGAGACAGGCACCCTGGCTGCCTACATCCTCCCCACGTCCTGGAGTCATGTCCGAGTAGCAAGCAGGTGAGGATGCCAGTGCAGCAGGCACGCCTGCGCATTGTCTAGTTGTTTTCCTCCTGGCCACTTAGGTTTGATTTGAAGGGCTGCTGTGGCTGTGTTGCGCCAGCCACAGCCCAGGCATCTCCCCAGCGCTCCATCTCCCATCAAACGGCATGAATAATTTAGTCTCTAATTAAAAGTGAGGTCAAGCGATGAGAAATGGCTGGACGTAGGTGGCACGGTGATGCATTGAATTGCTGGCGGATCAGAGGCAGTGGGCAGGGGGATCAGGTTCATGCACCACATCTCAGGGCCTTGGCTTATGGTGCTGGCAGTGGGTGCAGCCAGGGGGCTGCCCTCATTGGAGGAGGCTGCCCTACCTTCAGCCTCCAGACATGGTCTATCCCTGCCCTCCCCCCACCTATGCCTCCCTGAGGGTTCCCATCCCTCAGGCCTCTCTGGATCCCAGCCTTTCTCAAACATCAGTGTGTTCTGCCATGGCTCATTCTCCCCCAGATGCCTGCTTCGTTTGCTCCATTTCGCCAAGGGTCTCTGCTTGGGGGATCACCTTGACTATTCTTGGCAGTGCTACCTGCCTAACCCAAGGCCCAGTCTCTCTGCCCCTGCAGCCTCTGGATTTTATTGCATATCAATATCTTGACCAGTTATGGTTTGTGTTTGTGTTTTCATTTACTTGTTATCTGTCTCCCCACGTAGAATGGAAGGGTGAGGCCTTTCATTGGGCTCCCCTGGGACAGGATCATGCACACAGCAGGAGCATAATAGAGGCCAATATCCTGTGCACAGAGCTCCCCCTGTGGGCAAGGAGAGGCAAGGGCCAGGGGGAAGTGCTACATGCCAGCCAGCCCTTGTGCCACTCACCCCTCTGCCCTCATCATGTTCTTTCTCTCCTTCCTCCTGGTCAGCAGGAAGGCAGCCCATGAGGCCAGGAGAGGGTCCTCGAAGAACCTCTATCCCTGACCCAGGAAGCCACATCCCAGGCAGTTGCTGTCCCTTCCATCTACATCCTTGCTGTGAGAATAGCTCCAGGGGACCTCCGTAGGCTACTCACATGATCACCAAGGCTGCCTCAGGATGGCCAGCCCTTCCCATATGCCTGATGGGTTAAAGCCAGTGGCCACATGGCTTGGCTGTTGTTCTCCAGTGGGGCCAGGGAAGGATGTGGAGCTGCTGGGAGGGTCAGAGTTCCCTGGAAGTGCAGCTCTATAATGGTCCCACAGTGCCAACTGGCCCAGAGCCATCACCCCTGCTCTCACCAGAGCCCACCCTGGGGGCCCCCTTCCATTGAATCTGAAGCTCCCCCTGCCCATGAGAACGAGGGCCACGAACCAGTGAAAGCTGGGTGTAGTAGTGCTGGCCTGTAATCCAGCATTCTGGGAGCTAAAGTAAGAAGACCAAGGCCAGGGATATAGCTCAGTTCAGTGACATAAGCGCCTGCCTGGCAAGCACAAAGTCCTGAGTTCGATCCCCAGTTCAAAAAAAAACCAGGTGGACCACAAGTTTCAGTCTACCTGAATCACCTAGCAAGACCCTGTCTCAAATAAAAGTAAAAGGACTGAGGATGTAGCAAAAATAAACACATAGCCATTGGACCCTTCCTGGTGGGCACCACCAGTACCCCTACTTTCTGGAGGGGGAAACTGAGGCTCACTCAGGTTGGCTGACATACTCAAGACCCCCCAAGAGTGGTCAGGGGATGGTTTGGATCAGGTCTAACTTCTCTGAATTGTGAGAATCTGGGCAGTGCAAGGTCATCTCTGAGCCTCAGTGACCCCTTCTGTGAAATGAGGAGCCTGTAGCTTGGAGCCTGAAGCCACTGAGCTCCCAGTTGCTTTCACTCACACCTGCAGTGTCTCAACCAGGACCCATGGGTTTCCAGAACTCTTCTTTGGGCTTTGAATTGAGGCTGAACCAAACCTCAGTCCCCTCACTGAGGCTGCTGTTGTTCTGGGGGCTGTCTCCAGGCAGGGCAAGAGATAGGGCAATCTGTTGAGGGGTGGCAGGTGAGGAAAGCCCAGCCCAGTTCAGCCCAGACCCCAGCAGAGTCTGGGCTGCGGCTGAGACTTGAACCCAGAGCTTTGGCTGCTAGCTCAGGGTTCCCGGGCTGCACCCAGGCCAGCTGTTCTGTGGCTTGGGTTGTATCCTGTTTTGTATTTTCCGAGGAGGAAGGAGCGAAGTGGGGGCAGTGCCGCTGGCCCCTGGGTAGCGGATTAAAGATGGATATTTTGTTTGTTACAATCAAGACCTCTGATTTCAGTTTTATAAATTTTTAAAATATTAATTATATTTTGGAAAGTGTGCCGAGGTGAACGCATTAGCGTGGCTCCTGCTTAGATGGCAACTCTTGAGTGTTTGGCCCAGATTAGCTGCTGAGGAGGTTGGGCATTTTAATCCACCTTGTTAAGTTATTAAATTTTCTTTATTTACATATGGATCCCACTTTCATTAGCATTGTAACAGGTGCTCATTAACAATTTATCATTGGGAAGGCGGGGGTAAGACAACAGCTAAAGGAGACATTGCTACAAAGTTTACTCTTAATTACAGCCAAGGCAGCTGGAGGACAACAGGAGGTAGAGGCCCCCTCAGCTCCGCCAGACCTGAGGCTCCAGAACTATGGGGCCTGCCCTGCTCTTCTGGATCCTGGGAGGAGCAGCTGGCCGGGGAGGTGTCTGGGCCTGAGCACGGTGCTGAGCTTTTGGGCTTCTTGTCTGGAAGCGAGGATCCTGGGCTTCATCCCCGAATCCCTTGCATCCTTGCCAGGTGAGTTGGGCAATAGCCTCGTTCTTGAAGCTTCCTGGCCCCTTCTCTGGCTTTTGCTTCTCCTGGGTGTAGAGTGATCTTTAGGACCCTTTGGGGACACAACTTAAGATCATCACTCATGCCAATAGTTTGTAGATGTCCACTGCTCGGGACTGGGAGGACAGATGTGGGCAGAGCAAGGGCTCCTGCCCTCCACAACCCTTTAGAGAGCCAGAAGCAGCAGCTGGGCCAGGGAGGCCTCAGGAGGTGACTGTGCATGTGAGCAGGGGAAGGGGTGGCCCAGCCACCAAGAGTCCTTTCAAAACCTCCAAGAGATGTCATTAGCAGGCCTTTTGTGATAGAGCCCAAGTGTCACTGCCATTTAGCACCCTGGAAGCAGAGACCTGTGTCCTCTTTCCTCTGTGGTCTTTTGAGCTGCGGCTGAGTCCTCTCCTGCTGCCCCCAGCCCCAAACACACATGAAAGTGAGTGACAGGGAGCCAGGGGTACAAAGGGAGATGGTGTGTCAGGGTGATCCACCATGTAGGAGCCCAGGGTGGGTACAGGGTGCCGGGCAAGAGGATCCCTAGATGTGGATTCTGGGCACAGAAGGTGCCCAGGGGGCTTCTCCTTAAGGCCTCTCTTCCCCTTTTCCTTCTCCTATCCCTAGCAAGAGCCTATGTCCCTGGGGTCTAGGCCTGGGCACTTCACACTGTCCACTCTGCTCTCTGTGGGGACACCATGCCTTCCAGGAACTTCAACCCCCTGCCCCAGCCCCATCTAGGAAACTAAGATCCATAGAGAGGATGAGGTAGCTGAAGGCCACTTGAGAGGAAATGGCAGTGCCAGGGCTTGATTGGCCTAGGGTCTCTGGAGGCTGGCTGTCTACCCTGGTCAACTCTTCTCAGAGGGAGCCTGGCAGGGGAGAGAGGAGGTTGTGCAGCAGGGTGGGTGGGAATAATCTCCTGTCCCCTGCCATCCTTGGCAGAGGGTACAGTGAGGTGACTATGCCCAGTGCTCAACCAGAGGGCTGGCCTCCCCTTTCTTGGCCCAGGGGCTGCCATACCTACATCCCAGGTGGGCTGGTTCTGCTCTCAGACAGGTAAGGTGCCTGTCACCTGTCCCACCGCCTGCTTTGCCCTGGGTGGGGGCCCCTGAGTGGCCAGGCTCTCCAGTACCTCCCACTTGGCTCCTCTGAGACATATTTCCAGGGTGTTTTTCACGGATGGGGCTTTTAATATTCATTGCAGCACTGACAATTTTTCCTGCCTTGTTACCGAGAGCTGGTGACGGTTTTTCATTGTATCTTTGGACAGTTGGTTTATTTGGAGCCACTTAAAGGCTCAAAAGTGATTCTCTTTTATAATTTGAGAAGTTTCATGGGCTGAACATCAAAGTGATTGGCCGGACCCCTTTTCCATAGTGTCCCCTCCCCTTCTCCTGGCTTCCCCATCTACCACTTTCTTCTGTCCTCTGCCAGCATTGCTGGACCTCTGAGCCTTCTGGGCAGGTCAGGCCCTGCATTGGCTTTGCCCCAGGGTAGGGGGTGATGCCCAGAGTCTGGAGTTCATGAAGGATGGTGAGGTTGAGGAGGAGATAATCGCCAGCCTGAGGGCTCAGTGGGGGCTCAGACCTGGTCAGTTCCTACCCATCTCCACCCTGAAAGGTGCATCTGGGGTCTCAGTTCACTCTTGGGGTTGAGCAGGGCCATAAACTCACATGGCCACAGAGATCTTGTGGATTGGTGGGACTGGCTAGGCATGTGAGTGGAAGAGAGATCCACACACACAGCGAACTGTTCATGTGCCAGGGCTGGAGACAGTGAGGAAAAGAGGCGGAATGTCCATCCTGGTGGGTCACATTCACACAGATGATGCTGCCTTAGTGACCCAGGGAACCTGGAAATTGGCACTCACTGGGACCTGCCCTCTGCCAGGGGGCCAGGCCTGCCCTGTCCCAGGTAGCCCAAGGTCACCTCTCAGAGAAGTGACAGTGTGAGGGCTGAGTGTGTTCCGGTGCCTCCTAAACTCCCTTGGGTTCCCTAGGGTTGGAAAGAATGTGGCCCGGCCCAGCTCTTAGCCTCAGAGTTGCCAGGTATCTGTACTTGGGAAGAGAAGCTGAGATCTAGATCAGTACATGGGTCCTCCTGATTTCCAAATGTTGGCAGGGATTTTTAAAACATTAAAATACCATGTAGCTGGCTGCACAGTTCTGTGAAGTGGTTATTGACAGTGATGCACTAAAAAATAATTAAAATAGTAGAGTTGATGCATCTATATTTTATTACAATAAAAAAAAAAAAACACTGCCTTACAAATACCTGTTGAGCAGATTCAGCCTGCGTGGCCATCTCTGGTCCAGACTGAGAGATTGTTGCATTTCCCACACTTCAGCATTGGTATGTGTCCCCTGCATACCACTAGCCATGGGTTTGTTTGACAAGAAGGGACCTACTGCTGTCACTGGTCCACTGGACCTCCAGGTGTTGATTTCCACCTGGAGAACTCAGATACTGGTATGGGGGGAGGGGCCATGACCCGTGTCCCTGTGTCCCCTCTCAGCCCATATCCATGACATTTCTTCCCCAGCATCCCCACTATCCACCGGGGCTGTACCTACCTTGCTGCTTCAAGGGCTGGTATGCACCCCACTCCTTGGTACTGCCACTACCACTGCGCTATTTTATAGTGTTTGCACTTTCAACTATCAAAAGATAAATGGGCACAATTATCCTGTTCCCATCCCAGGAACATGTGGCCTGGCATATGTGGGGCCAGTCTCAGCAGAAATCCAAGAGCGCCTTCCCAGACAGCCATCCCGCACCCACCACCCAATGTTCCTGGAACAGCACCCCCTGTTTGCACAGACAGCTGGCGGGTTGTCAGATGGTATTACAATATTTTTACTTATAGAGAAAGTAATAAAAACACACATTTAGGTAGCATATTGCTGTTCTAGAGGGGCCAGGAAACCTAGAGAGAACTGGATTTGTGGTAAATCCAGTCTGCTTTAGCCACACTTGGAGAGCTGTGGGCTGGCAGCCGGGTTCCCACTTACAGTTGATGTGGAGTGGGGTTCTTCTGAGGTTGTTTAGGGGGAAGGCAGAAAGACCTCCTAGAGAACTCTGGGGAGAGCCTTGCCCCTAGAAAGCAACAGACACAGGATACCTGATAACTTCAGGGCGTCCTTGGGGCCTGGACCAGATGCAGTTGTGAATGTGGGCATAATGGTAGATGCTAGAACTGCCCCTGTGCCTGTGGAATGGACTAAATGTCTCACGGGTAGGGAGCTGCCTGGGCTCCATCCAGAGCTGGTGGCAGCCCCACAATTCCTGTTACTTGTTTCTCAGAGCCCCAGGATCCAGACCCACGTGGCTCACAAGATGAGGGTCTTCCCCAAGGCTTGACCTTGGTAGCTCCCTGGTCACCTGTTCTGTGTGTTGTGGAGGGGCACATCCTCTGCTATGGGGTCTGTCCAGGGTCACAGTGTCCAAATCCTCTTCCCATGGAGGGAAAGAGAGTGGCTAGGCCATTCCTAGCCCTGCAACTGAGGTTGAGAGGCAGGCAGAGGGCTCCAGTGGGCTCCCACTTGTAGATGCAGAACTGAGCCTCAGAAAGGTTGAATCAGCTCAATTTTGCAGGTAACACTTGGGCTCCCACCTTCTTACTCAGCAACTGGGGTGCACCAGGCAGCAGATACTACCTGGTTCCTTGGGCAGTCATAGGTGCCATGCTGATTGGTGCTATATCAGAAATAAGCTCAAGGAACAGGAGAAAAAGAGCTATTGTGTCCAAGTTTGCCAGAAAAGAGTTGGGTCTGGTGACACCCACCTCTAATCCCAGGACTCCGGAAGGCTGAAGCAGGAGCATTGCATGTTGGATTTGAGCCTGGACGCTTTAGTGATTTCATGAGACCCTGTCTCAAAATAAAAATGGCTAAGGATGTAGCTCAATGTGAAGGCCCTGGGTCCAATCCCCAGTACTGCAAAGGAAAAATGGAGGTAAAAAGACCTCTCAGAGGCAGTGACACCTAAATTATAGGAAATGCCATGCAGGGTGCTAGGAGAAACCTTCCCAGCAGGAAGTAGCACATGCCAGAGCCCTGTGTCCTGGCCAAATATTCAACCACAGTGGGGGACCGCAGTCAGGGGGAGGTGGGCAATTTCAGAACTGGAGAGAGACACCAGCCATATAGGGCTGAAGGGGAAAGGTTGTTCAGGGAAACAGACTGTAGGTGGGAAAACAGATAAAGGGCTAGGGACAGGGACAGATTGTTTGGGGTTTTAGACTTCTAGAGTGGTGAGGTACTGGTGGGGACTTCCTGAAGGGGCAATTTGTGGTCTGAGGGACCCAGGGTGCTGAGGTTGGACAGGAGCTTATAGAGATGGGCCTGGAGCCCAGATGGCCACTGTCACCCCTCTCATGGGGCTCAGACCTCACCATGCATGTGTTCCTCTGGGCCTTCTTCACCTGGGGGCTGAGCTAGGGCCTCACTCATTCATTTTTCCAAGCCCCCACCTGACCTTGCAGCCCTGTTTTGAGGTAGCCTGGAACAGCCCTATGCATAAGGCCTGAGGACCTTGCTCTGCCCTACTCCTCCAGTGGCTGGCTGTCTTCTTACTAGGCTGTGTTATAGTACATTCTTCCTTCTTCCAGGCCTGGGAGCTAAAGGTGGTGAGTTGGGTGGGTTCAGCCTCCCCACTTGGCTCACTGCCCACCATGTGGACTGAGGTCAGCTGGGCTGCATCTGACCTCACCTGGCTGCACCTGCTGTCACAGCATGAGCAGGACTGGAGGACAGGGTCAGTGTCCAGCTCCAAGGGAGAACTGTGCTTGGCCAGTTGGAGCCCACTGGGACAGCAACTCTGGATGGAAGAGGTCACCTGTCCAGCCTGGGCAGCACCAGCAGGCGGCCTTCCTGCCCACCCTGAGAAGGGTCACAAAGGAGGACCCACCTGAGGTAGAGAATTGCAGAAGCCCCCACAGTGTCTCCACACTGGGGAGCCTTCAGAGGGAGAGCATAGCCTGGACCTCTCCATTTGAAGCTCTCACAGTCTTGTGGACCACAAGTGACTCAAGCGCCCTACCCCAGGATGGAGCAGTGTGAGTCCTAGGGCCAGCTCCAGGCTGAGCTGGGATGCACAGCCACAGTGATACCTGGAAGCTGGAGTGGGCCCTGGCCACATCACTGAGCTCACTTTGTGTCTCAGGGGAGGATGGGACCTCATGGAAGCATTGGAAAGAGGTTCTGGGCCGAGACCACGGGGCCCGGCAGGTCTGGCCTGCATCCCTCTGGCTGGGTGGGGCTATGGAGTTGTTGCAGCCAGGTCTGGCTCCTCTTTTTCTCCTGGAAGGCTGGGAGCAGGACAGGGGTGGCCCTGCCATCAAACGAGGTTGATACATGCAGGGGACACCTGGCTGTTAGGCCCAAGAAGCTACGTGGTAATGATGGCTGCACCTTGCAGAAGTCTCAGGGACAGCAGGCCACAGGGCCTGCAGGAAACACCTGTGTATGGTGCTGAGAACACAGAAGCCGGGAGAAGGGAGGGCATGGGTCCCTGAGCCTGTGACCCTTGCCCCTGCAGAAGGCCTCCTGGAGATTTGGCAGGAGACCAGACCTCTGAAGCCTAGGGACCCCAAGAGTCCTCTCGGCAGGCACTCCAGCCCTTCCTACTGCCTCAGGGGACATGGGGGTGGCGTGGCAGGGCTGTTTGATTGTCGATGGGAGATGATTTTCAAGGTGAAATTTCTAGTCCAGTTGAGTCACTTTCGTTCAAGGCAACGCGCAAAATGTCATCCCCGCCCCGTTCCGCGTGCAACGTGCCGCTCTCCCGTCGCATTTAAATTTACTCTACTTTCCCTCCCTGACACCTGTTTAAATCAATATCTTCCTCTCCAGGTCGCGGGGAGAATGTGCCCGGCTCTCCACACAGCGCTTCTCAAATCCACTAAAATCAACACAATAATTGAAATATTTTCAAGCTGATTACACCGCAGCCCGAGGCTAGCCTGGTTGCTAAGGGTGAGCTCCGCGGTTGCTAGGGGGAGTAAATCATCTTGCATTATTTGATTTTTGTTATAGATATGAAACCGCTACTCCCGCGATTAAATGTCTCTCAGCCTAACACCTATGGGACCTGGGGAGAGAGGAGAGAGGGGCTCCAACCTTGACCCTGTCAAATAAATATCTCTAACTTTTCCTGTCCTCAGGCTTCCCAGCCAAACCTGTCTGTAGGTTTTTTTTTTTTTTTTTTTTCCNCAGGCTTCCCAGCCAAACCTGTCTGTAGGTTTTTTTTTTTTTTTTTTTTTCCTTTCCTTCCCTTACCTGACTTTAAATAACAAAGCTGTGGGGACCAGGAGATGAAAGGAGGGAAAGCTGTCCATTCTACGAACTGGCTCACTCTGCAGAAACCTCTGTCATCATCCTAGGCCAGGCACAATGGCACAGGTTGGTGGCATCAACAACTCTCCAACACAGGCCACCAGGCCCAGTCCTCTCCTGCCCCGTACTCAGGCCAGGCCAGCTCTTTCAGGGCTTCTTGGAGGATGGGGTTCCGGGGACTTGTCTGGCTCCTCCTAACCTCCTGCTCTCTCAGCAAGTTCTATACACTCCACAGCCTTGACTGGCCAGCCACCCTCGGTTGCAGAGGGTTGAAGCATCCCTCGGTATTATGCTATTGTCCCCAAGTTCCAGGATGGAAGAACCAGAACGGACAGGAAGAGCCAGATGGAGGCCCGGGGCAAGTGAGGGCCTGCCCAGGCCCTGGGGCTGGTTTCCAGCTTGGGTCTCCTGTCCTCCCAGCATGGCTGGCCCTCCAGCACCCTCCAGCCATGCCAGGCAGTGTCCCTGGCCAGCACCTGCAAGGAGTGAGTGTCCCTCCAGCCAGAGCCACAGCCACTGAGCTGTGAGCACTGCTGTGTGGAGCTGGCTGTCTGGCGGCAGGTGGGCAAGCAAGGCTACCCGGCGGGACCCAGCCAGCTGTTCCCGTGAATGAATCTAAGTAAATTAACAAACACACACAAACCTGTCACTTGCATCATTCTCAATGACTCTAAGTGCTGGGCTAAGCAGAGTCCCTCAAGAGGTGGGAACAGTCCTGGGGAGAATACATGTGTCCCCCTACTTCTTCAGAACAGCCCCAGCCCTGCCCAGGGCCCCCAGACCTTTGTCCCTTTCTCTCCTGGGAGCCCTCACTTGGCCCCATGCTGATCTGTGTTGGGGGCTGAAGTCTTGCCCAGCCCCAGATCCCCAGGGCAGTACCCAGGCTGCAGTTCAGGGCACGAAGCCCTTGCTATTGGTATCCCCAAGCCCAGAGTCTGGCCCTGTGGTCTCCTGCATACCCCATTCAGTAGGTTGGTTCTGGGCCAGCTTCTTAGATGCCCAGTCTACCTCTGGCCACCAGCTTGTCACTCTGGATAATGATGCCAGCTTACCTGTCAGCAGACTATGCCAGCTCATAGTCAGCAGACTATGTCTGCCCTCCCTCACCTGAGAGGTGGCCTGTTGGCATTGTCAGTTTCACGGTGAGGTTCACAGTCTGAGGTGACAGGTGACAGCCTGTACCACAGGGCTCCAGCACAAGGCTGACCTCTTCTAGAGGTACCCAAGGTGTGGCATTGAGTCTGGCCCTGCTCCTTACCTGCGGCTAGATGTCCCTTCCCTACCTGGCCTGGTCCAAAGCCTGTTTGGGTCCTCATACAGCCTCCCAGATGAAGTCTCTCTAGAACCATCCCTTCTAGAATCCCAGGGATGGGTGTAACAGAAGCTAAGAGAGCACTTTGCTGAGGTGGACCTGGGAGGCCCAGGATGCAGCTAGGACCCCTCCCACAGCACCCACTAGGGTATCCCAGTGCACCGTCTCAGCTGCCCTGCGAGAACTGGGCATATGGGCTGCCCCCAAGTCTGACAAGGAAACTGAGGATCTCAGAAGTTTGACTGCCTGCCAGGGTTAGCTCAGGTGAAGGAACCCAAGGTCAGCATGGGGGAGTAGGGATGGGGCCAAGGCTGGTGGTTTTGTGCACGGCTGCTGTGGATTAGGTGCATATGTCCTGAAGCCCAGCCTGCCACTGTATGGGGAGAGATTCCCAGGCCCAGGAAGGGATGTTGCTGAAGGTGGCCTAGCCGCACCTGTGGGATGAGTCCCAGGACTCCCTGGTTGGTTCATCAGAGCACCAGCCACCTCAGAGTGTGTATTACATACTCTTCTCTGATTATAAATTACCCACTGAGCTGGGTTTTGTGGCCCTTGCTTATAATTCCAGCACTCTGGGAGGCTACGGCAAGAGGATTGAAAGCCTGGAAGATTTAGTGATTTAGAGAGGCCTTGTCTCAAAAACAAAAACAATTTTTTTTTTTTTTTTTTTTTTTTTTTTT